>JAOWBP010073545.1:0-30151 GCA_028571105.1 Tragopan temminckii
CCTGACTGTGTTTGAAAACCATTTGGATGTGGTGCTCAGGGACATGATTTAGCAGAGGGTTTTAGAGTTAGGGTAGTATGGTTAGGCTGTGGTTGGATTTGATGATCTTTAAGGACTTTTCCAACCTGAGCAATTCTATGATTCTACGATTCTTCAACCCTCTCTCTCCAAAGCTGTTGTGCAGGCACTCCCACATACCACTCAGCAGACTAAATGAGAAATATCACGCTTAATGACAGAGACAGAGCATCGTGCTACAGACCCCACAGCTCTGCCCAAAGCTTTGTTTAAGGTTTGCTCACCTCAAAGGTCAATCCCAGTTCCCTCAGTGGTCATTAAATACCTGGTTTTTCCAGTTGGCTACAAATCACTTCTTTGGCTGTTTTTAGCCCTTATGGGCCACCTGTTCCTGGGTGGGTCTTTGAACTCTGGAAAACTCTGCTAGCTTCTGCTATTAAACCCTAAAAAGTAGTTACAGACATTTTTCAATCCTCTAGTGGACTTTTGTCCTGCTACATTCCATCAGAAACATCTGTACTGCAGAGTTCATTGCAAAATCAATTGAAAATACTGTCTGTTGACTCCAAGTTATTCACTAGAATGGACTGTGGGTTTCATAGGTCTGTGATGCTCAGGGTGATGAGTGAAGTAAAGAATAAACTGGGCTATCTGAAGTGGATGAAATGAACTATCTTCACACGTTTCTGTGCCTCCCAAGAAGGACAACATAGCTGCTTAAATTCATCATGAAATGAAGGCTGAAGCCAGAGGAGCACAGAGCATCATCATGCCATCATGCTACTGACACAAATACTATTATCACAAAGGCTGTGAAAGTCGAGGTTCTATCTAGCAGAAAAACTCTATCAGCTCAATTAACTGCTATTTAGTAGTCTCTGCAGATGGGAAGATAATCAGCAGTTGTTGCTGGAGACAATTCATGCACTTACAGATCTGTTAAAGCCTAACATAAATATTAGCAGCCAAAAGCACCAGGCAGATTGCAGATACACCTAGGAGAATAAACATGCTTCAAGATGCTATGCAGTGATGGCCGCTTGCTTACAAAATAAATCAGTGCATGCACTGTATTGCTCGTATTAAGCTGCAGGAACATGCCCTATATTCCTAATTCAGAGAACTCCAGAAAATCATGTCTGAGCCTGAAAATATCTGTGAAACACTGATGAAAATTACTTTCTATCACCCAAAAAGCATTCACACCTCAGCAAGAAGCTAAATAAGGACACTATTCGGGGAGCGTCCCAGACACTGAACTATTGTTTTTAATCCTCTTACTTAAATACGCACAAGTACAGAAATCTCCTAAGGTGCTTAGCGTTGTATTTGACAGAAACAATCCATGGCTGTACAAAGGTAGACAGAGAGGGAGTTAAGTAGACATGTCTGTATTTGCAGGCAGAGAAAGTTCATGGACTGGGTCAGCAGACAGCACACAGAGGGCAGGTCAGCACACACGCTAACGGGCATCCTGCCTGCTTCTGATGGTGCTTAAAGGAGTCTCAGGAGCTCACACACTCTGGCTTTCAGGGCACACAAGGCCCTGGGGCCTCGTGGGCAGTGCTAAAGGGGCTTTTCTTGGCAAATCCACTCAAATAGCTGGAGGGACACGCTCCTGTGAAGCAGATTTTAGACCAAGAGTGAATTCATTCGTGTTTAGCTTTTTATTTCTGAAAGAAAACAGAAAAGTTGTCTGACTCCTGCAGAATTTCTGCTCTCTGCTTCACAAAAGTGAGTCCACCCAATACATGTTTTCCAAAGCAATCTTACTAGCAACTTGAGCAAGCATAAAAGTACAGCTCTGTAAATCAGTTTTGTTGTCTTTCACTTTTTTCCACTTTCGTTCTCCATCTAGATTTCATCTTCCTTAGCCACCGTATTATTTTTTTCCTCTTTTTTCACCATTTGTAGCTGTTCTTCCCTTCCTGTGCTCTACATCATGAACAGTTTGTGTATGCTACAAAGCAACCCTAGCGCCTCATATACTGGAGACCAAGTTTTCTGCTCCTATTCCCTTCTTCATATTGGATTCTGCTTAGTCTTGAACCAAAATAGCAATCCATATTGCTGAGATATAATTCTGAGAACAAATTGAGGTGCAGTGATTCAGGCAATAAATACGGTTTGCTGTATTTTGTTTGCTGGATTCTGCAATTGTAATGGGTTACATTAGAAAAGGAAAATGACACACATCTATGAGCAGATACAGAGTCAGAAAGACGTAGTTTAGGAAAAATATAGTATGCAAGACTAAAACTAAGAAATGCTTATAAAGTCATTAAAAATATTTCAAAATCTTGTTTGTCTTTCATCTGGTTCTAATATCCTGACTTAGTTTTTCTGCCTCTATAGAGGTATTTTCTAGGCCAAGTTGTCATTGTGAACATCAGAAACAGTAAGAGTACATATAACTAAGCACCATAAAGAATACTGTGCAGCTTTGAAAAGTGTCAGAAACCAACGCAAAATAAGTTATGTGAGATGAGACCTAGAAAATCTGTTTGTTCCTCATAGCTACTCCTTCGCAGCCATCAGCTCTCCTCTTAAACCAGACATCAAAGGTCTGAAATTCCACAATGACTTTTGATGTCGGCACAAGTTCAGTAGCTAAAGCTGAAGACTTGTCACATGAGGAGTTTATGCCAATTATAAAGCATAAAAAAGAAATCGCACACACGCAGGCATATGTTCATTATTAAAACAAGTCCACCAGCTCCTTCTCTTCTAAATGTTCAGCTTGATTTATGAGAAAATAAAGATGAAAAATAGCTCCAGTTTTCAAGGTAAATACTTGAAAGAAACAAACATCAGTAGTTGCTTTACCTACATACATAATTATTTCCGTCTTCCAGGACTCCATTTAGAACTGAATTGTGCTGGTACACTCTTCAGCTTAACCTCACTTGCTACTTTTTCTATAGCAAATACCTTTCTCCCTTTTAGTACAAGATCCTATTTTCTTACCCCTAATACCACTGCATCATGGAGAGATTGATTCAGTGTGAATCATAATGGCATAAAATAACAAAACCTCATAACAATTTAGTATCTAGAACTCTCAATGCCTTTCCAATAATTGTGAGGTTTTATTTATTTATTTATTTACGTCACATAGCTTTGTCCTAGAGGAAACCAATATATTCATATCTTACAGAAATGTTGTGACTTCTTCCCAGACAAGCAAATTCCTGATGGATATACAGCTGGGTCTATTACCACCTCACCGGACACATTGCTGCAAATCCATCTTTCTAGATTTGGCAATGAAAAACGACCTTGCCAGGCTGATTGCAAAAGAATTCTGGACTTGCAGGTCCACAAGCCAGCAGAAGAGGGCTTGGAAGCCCTAATAATCATAAATTGTATATTCAGATCTTCCAGATTTTATTCCACAGTTTGAAGCCCGACAGCTGAAATCTAAAATCTGAGCAGCCCTCCTATCTTCAGGGAACTTCCCAAGCTGCTTCCAACAGGACAGGAGCTCCCCAGGGCATTTGAGGGAGCCATGGCTGAGCGAGGAGACAGAAGTTATGACAGCTGTTGATAGTTACATTTAGCAAAACTCAAAACAATTTTTTTATTATTATTTTCCTGAACTGAAAATGTTCCCATTTTCCTTTGAGTAGAAATGTTTTAAAAGTCATTTTTCTGTTTTAATTCAGAACAAAAACATGCTGGAATTAATCTCTCCTTAAGTGCCTCTCCCCACCATAAAACTTCTGGGACTCAGCTGGTTCTTCTGTTTCTGATGCCCTCACGCCTTTGAAAATCTCCCTCTGAGCTCTCTGATGAAACAGAAAAAATGTGTGCAACTATTCAGTCAAATTCCAGATGTTTGAGTATAAATATTCTCATCATTCAACACAAATATCTGTTAGAAAGATTGAGTTCATAATACTGTAAGAGTGACGCCTCATACAAATGCCCATATTAAAATGCTAGAAAGATAATCCACACATAAATAAGACTTTTTATGGTTATTCATTGTTTGCTACTCGCTGCTCATTATTCTTGTTGTAAAACAATTTTGTTTATCAAGCAAATAGCAGCCTAGGATTTCTGTGCCCAACCACACACCGCACACAACAAAAAGTGGCTGAAGCATGCAACCAATGTAAATAACAAGCTAGAAACTTATTGCCTCAAATTTATATGTAAAGACTCACAAATAGCAACATTACTCACAGAAAGTTGGATTGACTGAAAAATAGCAAAAATTAGCTGCTAAACATGCTACTACCAGTTCTTTGATCTGCATTCGTAGATGGAGCATGCAGAAGGGAGTTCAGCTCTGCCACCAGGGCATACTCCATCACTTTGGCTGAGAGGCTTTTCCCCAGCTGCCTCTGGTTTCCCCCTGCTCCCTGAATTGTGGGAGCTGCGGGATTGCTGAGGAGCGCACCATTTGTGCTGGAAAGTATCCTAACGATTTTGAAATCCCAGCTGCCACAGGCAGCTCTTGGGAAAACAGGATCCACACAATCTCAGCACAAAACTCTGTCACCACGAAACAAAACAAAAGGTTTTTGTGCCATGGTAATTGGATACCATCTACAATTATTCATTTTAAGACAAATAGGAAGTGATGAATGAGACTCAAATTCTTTTTGGTATGTACTACTAGCCTGGATTTTCTTAAAAGCAAAGAGATGGAAAAGGAATGCAACTGACATGGTTGCAGCCTCTTTCCTTCCAATCTGTTTTGAGTGCTTCTCCTTCTAGTATTTCTTTATCACTGAATTTGGATCTGCTATGTGCTTTCCAGTGCAACTGTCACTTAGGCTTTCACAAATGGAGAGAGAGGCCACATAAGGAACAGTATTTTCTCTGTGAGCAAGAGCAAAAAACTGCAGGTGAGGTAACAGTGACATCTCTTTGCACTATATTCCGTGTCATGACAACATCCATTCATCCCTGGGATAGTTACACATCCTTGGTTTCATCTTTTAGCACTGTTGAACAACCTGGAGAGCCTGTTGGCTTTACTGATGGATCAATGATGCTCAGCAGATCCCACGATTATGCCATGCGCTTACAAGAAGTGATGGTTATTAGCTAGCATTTGTTTGCTATTCAAGTCCTTCAAAATATATATAATTTTAACTCACCTTCAGGAAGAGTAACCATAAAAAATCCTCTTGTATTGGGAAGGTGTAAAAGAGGAAATCAGCAGGAAGCAAAAGTACAAAATGAAACAATGAACTTATGAGCTTCTTTGCCTCAAATAGCACCTGAAAACCCTTTGGGGAAAAGAAGAAGTAGAAATAGCATGTTTCTGCTCATCTTTGGAAGCCTATCAACTAATTCAGATACGTTAGAGAGTAATAGTTAGGGGCCTAGCCGGGATGTGTTGCATTCCAGAGATGCAGCAGCAAGGTACAAGGCCATTTGGCCCTTCTATGCTCTTCCGTCTTGCACAAAGAGAAGCAGTGCACAGTCAGTCCAAGGTTTCATAGAATCATCAAGGTTGGAAAATGTCTTCAAGATCATCTAGCACAACCATCCATTCCTAGCAGGCTTAAGAACATGCAGCAGCTCTTCATAACTACCAATTTTTGTTTTTTCATAGAATGGATTAAGCTGGAGGAAGCTTTAAAGATCATCTAGTTCCAAACCCCTACCATGGGCAGGATTGTAAATCACCAGGTCAGGCTGTTCAGGATTCCATCCAACCTGGCCTTCAATTCCTCCAGGGACAGGAGGTTCTCTTTTCAAGAGAACTGATTCATTCTTCATTTGCTTCTCATTATTTGGGCTCTTTCAATCCCCTTCACACTCCCTCTCTCAGACACCAAAGATTGTGGTAAGCAACAGAATAACTCTCCAGTACTTTTAACAGGCAGCCTATCTAGTTGAAGAGCAACATTTACCCTGAGATATCTTTTCCTATCAGTCTAGGGCTTCCTATGATACAGACATTACAGCAAAGGTACCACTTGGAACGTGATTGCCGTGCACCTGCTCAGCTCTGCACAGGCTGTGCTCTGTGCTGTGTCTTGCAGCCTCAGCCATCAGGGCACGACCTGATTGAAAACACCCTGGTTTGAGCCTTACTTATCTCACAAGGAAAACCACATGCATCGTAAGGCAGGGGACCTCAGTCTTCCCCTCCAACCAGAAGACAGAGGCTGCAGAGAGCTCAGCAGGTACTTTTGCCTCTCGTCTTAAGCTAAAGTTAATGTTTCAGATTCAAGGACCTACTGTAAGTGTTAGAAATGGTGTAGCAATTCCATAGCACCTGTTCTTTCATTTAGGTACCTGAACTGAACTTCTGTTCTTCCAAAACTCAGAAGTTTCAAAATTTGGCTCTAGCTTACATTGTGCAACAGACTTTAGTATGGCCTTTAGCTTATTTTGGCAGCCAAAGATGCTTTGATCCAAAAAATAAACTGCCTGAGGCTGCAGAGGAGAGCCTGTAAAACCACAAGGGGATGGGGTTGCATTGGAGTCTGCTTTTAATGTTGTGTGGATGTGAAGCCAAACGTTCAGCTACTGGGTATAGTGCCTCCCAGCTGGGGCTCCTCCAATGATTTGGTGACATTCCCTCCACATTTCAGCACAACCTGTGGAGAAGAGTTTGGTTCATCAGAAGTTAGGTTGTAATTGAACATTATATTTCCCGTAGGAAACAACTAAATCTTCTACCATTCTGAGAAATACAGACAGCTATCTGCACCACAAAAACCACAGAAGATTATTTATCGTGAACCAACATATCCCAGAGCCACAGCCAGGACAGCCTAGGGTTCAATCATTGCTTCCCAGCGGCCACTTTTGGGAACAGATGATCACTCATTCCTGCTCAGAACACCTTGAAATTGTGTCAGTGTCACATCAGAGAAGGTTTTTGTTAAGGAGATACGGTAAAACTTGCATACAGGCTTCCCCAAGAGTTATCAGTTCTCTGGTTTTGTCAGTAGTATCTCTTCAGCAGTTGTGCTTATGACCGCCCCGCAGGAAATACAGAAATATGTTACAGCAAACAGCAAAAATCTTTCCTATTTTATGCACTAAAAAGAGCAGTTCTAGCCCCTTTGGAGCTTATGCTTTAATCTTTGGATTGTCAATATGTTATCAACCCAGGCATACATTTGCTGCACCAAAAATAACATGAATACAGTGTGAAACTGCAAACTCAAAATTCAGGTGGTAATTAGTTCCAATGGAATACTATAAGATATATTATTTGATACATTATTTGGAAAGTTTGACATATCTATTAATTTTGCTGTAACATTTTATTATTGAAAGAATTACCTATTGAAACATTGTGCAAATATTTTTGAAATTTCATAATAATTGTTGTGATCTTGTCTATATTATTAAAAATCTAATTATTCTAAGAACTGAAACACTACTGCTCTCTCTATATATACTGCTCTACTGGCTATTGGCAACTATATTTATTTAACTTCCGCTTTCCAGTAAGTGATTTTCAGAAATGCACTAGAGGGGTTTTCATTTTCAGATTTCCTTTTCACTGAAGCACACTCCAGTTAGGTGCAGATTCCCAAAGAACACCAGCAATCTTTCATTTTGGAATACTAAAACTGTTTTTCCTAAAGAATCTTCCGCTATTCACTTGATCATTTACACAGTAATTTTACCCTTGTTGGGTGGGGAATTTTTGTTTGTTTTTTAATTTTTCTACCACTCACAGTATGGTTTTCTAAGGTGTCTCTAAGAAGTTCCCACTTAGATAATGTCTGTTAGTTCTGCAGGAAGCCACTACGTTGGAGTACCTACCATAAAAAATGAGATCCTACAGCTTATTTATGTGTGCTTATGTTCTAACAGAATAAAGAAATGCACTACAGTGAAGTTCTTTTCTTTAGTTTGTGTTTATGATAAGACTGCAGCTAGCTGACATACTTGAAGTGCTTTCTAAAATAACAAATGTATTGGAGAAAAACAAATTTGGTTTCCTATTGCTAAGAGAGTTATGAACAATGTTACCCCATATTTACTCAGTTAAATTCCTCAGAGTTGGGCTGACTAAAAGCAAAATTTGTGCGGCATACCTATATTTTAATACATCAATGAAGAAAAAAGTGTAATATCAAGCTACCCAATATTGTGTAGACTTCCATCAAACAACTCCCGTGAAATAATGAAATCTACTATATCCTGACTATTTAACAGCAGAGGTCTGATCTAGTTCAGTTGAGATTAGCCTAACCCAAGAATCTCAGCAAGATTATAGCATATAGCATGGCTGTCCAACCTTCCAGCTTGCCCGGGCAGCACTCAGTAAAGAGGGTCACGAATAATATGTATAATATAAGTAGCAATTTATTTTTTTTTTAATTTAATAAAACATAAAAAAAAGAGGGCAACAAAAGCATATAACTAGTGGAATACTTGACCTTGGTTTTATGAAACTGATGCACACAAGTTGATTTTCACTCTGAAGACACATGTTTAACTCATTTAAATGAGCAGTAAAATCGACCAAAAATTCCAAATCTGAAAATCATTTTTCATCTTCAAATTCTGGCACAAATTTTCCTTTTGATTCCATAAATGACTTGATTCAATTTTGAAATCATAACATCTTTTTAAAATTTTACCCTTAGATGCCTCACTTCAGAAAAGTTAGTGATGTCCCTATAATCAGCTTCCATTCTTTTAAATGAACTTCTGGAACTGGCAGAAACACAAACCAAATACATATCAAGAAACTCATTAAGAACATACCACAAATTATTTTACATTTTTTGTGAGCTCTTTGAGACATTGAAAATTACAAATTTTGTTAGCACAACACAAGTACTCTGCATATTTCTTCTGCAGCTTGTTAACTTATATTTTTTTATGAATAACACAATCCCACATTTAATAATCAGAAAAGAAAAATTATGTCTGCTTACTAACAACAAACATGTCATTGCAGGCACGCACATGGGTAAGTAGGTTGAAATATTGTGGTTACCAGTAAACACTGTTTTACTCACCAAACAGCACAAGTGCACATAACATGTAATACAAGCAGGTTTTAATTTACTGAGTGGTTGGCGCGAGAGGCAGAGTTAGTGCTGCACTGTGCCCTCTCCTCCACAGCATTCCATTGTCACCTACATAGCCTGCATTCAAGCTACATTTGACTCAAATGACTCAATTGACACAATTCACTCAAAAGATACTGCTAAAAATCACATAATAAAGTCTATGATCTTGTGGAGCCACAATACTAGCTGTCCAGGGTCACATACTGCCCACAGGTTGGACATGCCTGGCCTGTAGCTAAGAGCACACTGCTGCTAGAGCACAGCACACACCAAACTGTACTGTGAACCACTCTACTAGCATTGCCCTCTGCTCCACTTCCAGGTTCGTGAATATTGAGTCAACTCAAATTCCAACAATTACTCACAATTTAGATTTGTCCTAAACTCTGAGGCTTGAGCTGCCTTTGTGTTGTGCAACTACAAAGCACACAGTAGCCCTGGCAGAGTGGCAGTTCAAAATACCACTTCAGAAGAAATGCAGTCTGGTTCTAAATTCACTTCATCACTGGTTGATGCACAAGAATGAAGAAATCTGATTCGTTACAGATGTTTTGCAAATTTCACATTTGCTAAGCCAAACTATGAAAATGTAGAAAATATCTGGAATAAGGTTGCCCAGGATGCAAGTTTATTAAAAACGATGGAAACACTATCATTCAATTCTAAAGAGACAATGATTGAACCACATGAACGCTACACTCAGCCAAAGTGAAAGTTCAACCTGCAGAAGCAGTAAGCTGCAATCTTCTATACTAGACAGCCACTGAAGGGAAAATAGCACAAGTGTTTTGATAAGGGATCTCAAAATTTGTGGGGGGGAAAAAAAAGATTTGTTTCAGAAACATCAGGTATCACCTAACAAGACATGGCTTTTCTATAAATTTTCCTAATAACCTGTACTAGTTCCCACCTTCCTGTCCCAAGTGCCAATCCATTGTCCAAGCTCATCTTACTTCGCTCATCTCTTCAGCTAATCAGCTTCAACCTCTTCATTTCAGACAAAACAAGTGGGGATCAGATCTCATTTTGCTCTTTCCAGCGGGGAAAACTAACTGAATGGCAAACAGAATGTCATGTTTGAAAAATTATTTATTTGGAGTTTTTGTTTCACTTGCTCTTAATACAACTATTCATGTCTCTGGAATTGAAATATCTAGTCCATTCAGTTTCTAAGTAAACTCCTTGCCCTCCATCCACCTTCATACAATTTGTGGGGGAAAAGCTACTGAAACAGTTTGATTTTTAAAACCTCTTTTTGCTTTTAGGTTTACTAGTCATTAGTGAAACAGAAGCCTACATATGGTCATGTAGACCATTCAGGCTGAGATGTTGGTAATTTGCTATTATGTCTCTTACAGTAAGGATTGGACAATATGTTGTCCATATTCTGTTTCTACCTGAAAATCCTTGCACATGCACGTGTGGCTAACATTAAGCTCATTTTCT
The DNA here is from genome assembly GCA_028571105.1 of Tragopan temminckii. Classification (NCBI taxonomy): domain Eukaryota; kingdom Metazoa; phylum Chordata; class Aves; order Galliformes; family Phasianidae; genus Tragopan; species Tragopan temminckii. Next base: position 10,476 of record JAOWBP010073545.1, read on the forward strand.
TTCCTCAAATATAGTCAAGTGATGGGTGTAAGTTATCAGCAAATGCTGTCATAGCACCAGTAAACCACAAATGTCTATACATTTCATGGAGAAATATTTTGCATTCTGAAAAGACAAGTAATGAAAGAAGAAGCAGTTCAGGCAACAAGAGACCAGCCAGAATCACAAAGAAGTCATCATCCACTGAGCCCTTCTTCTGATTCCTCTGGCCACAAATACCTGTGTGTATGAGCACTGTTCCCCCAGGGGGATTCCTGTTCTGTAGATTATACAGTTGGACCCTCAGCCTCTCTGTCACTGCATGTCCTTGTTTGCACCCAGTCTCCCTGCAGGGAGCATCTCCCATGGCTTGCACAGCACTCAGTACACTGCCTGTCCTCTTTCACTTCACATCCTTGCATTGCTCCCATTGCCACATATGGATGCACTTGTGTGTATGTCACTGTGATGACAGTGTGGCAGGAAACTTATCACATTCTGAATGTACTTGTGAAAATCCCAATCTCTACTTGCTGGCATTTATACATACAACATTTTTAAGGAAGTTTGTTTGATTACCAAGGGGAAGTGAGAGAGTTCTGGGTATTGCGGCCCCTTGTTCACACAACATTACAACATGTTTTTTTCTCTCCTTCATATCAATTGCTACAGAACTGCAGCAGAGCCAGCTATCTCATCCCTGCCACTGCCTTCTCAAGCCTTCCTTTCATGTTACACACAACACCCTTTGGTATTTTGGTATATTTAGGAATAATAATATATTAGTTCGTACTTTTCAGGAAAATATCTGTGTATGCCAAATAAATATTCCAAAAACCTGGCAGATAATTTATCTGAAAATGCCTTGCAACCAATAAATTAGGTGACTGCTTCTAAGCCAATCATTTCCCAGTTTTCACACCATCATACATTTTTGACCTCTCAGTTTATACACTGAATTTAAAGACAAACAAGAATTTAAAGACACAAACAACGGCACAATACCATCTACTTGTAGTTTTCCCTATTTCTTTTCCCGTTTCCCTCTGTAATTCTCAGTTTATTCTCTTACTCCCACTTCTAATGGCTTCTTGACACCCTGTTTGCTAACAACATACCATTAGCTCTTCTCTATTATAATCCCCTCTTTAGCTGCCTAACCCAACATTAGTATTAGCATCAGCGCTATCCTGTAATCAGGTAACATAGTTGCATGAAAAATTACAACAGTTGCGCAGCAGTTACAGTGAAATTACTTAGAGCCACTCAATCTGAAGAGCTGCAGTAACAGGTTGCATAATCAATTAAATTTCTGAATTTTGCTTGCATAAGAAACCTCTGAAACAATGCCACAACAGAGGTTTCTCAATCCTGCCTGCAACTGATTTGCAGCAGCGATGTAGAAAAGCAAGCCAAAGTCTGAGGTCTGCCTCTTTCTTCTACTATTTCCAATGGCAAGAACACACTACTTTGGTCCCAAAACCTCCTGCAGTTAATTGATGTTTTTAAGGAAAATCTGCTTGGCATAAATTTCACTGCTAAATGACTAAATTTACACTGTGTAGTGTATTCTTCAGCCTTGGACATAGAAATCAGAAAGCAAAGAGTAAAGTACTTTTTCCAATGAACTTTAACTATCCATAAATGATTGTTTATGAATATAAATTGCAACCAAATGAGAAGTGAATAAACATCCTGATGCCTATTCCCTTGACATCTTATCTTGTATAGTGTTTAGATATCTGGAGAACTACTCTATCAGGCTGTGTTCATACGTGGGACAACCTTCTTTCTTGAATAACGTTTTCTGTTTGTCTGCCATATATTTATTAATGAACATGGGGTGGGGAACATAGTTTAAATTATAACAAATCTAACAATATCCTGCATCTAAATTTAGTTCCTAGTTTGTCAGCTAAAATTTGATAAGGAAGATTAAGATGAAACTAAGAATTATATACAAACATACAAAAGATTTGTGTACATATGTATATTCCTATGCTTTTCTTGTAGAAAGTATAAACAAGTAACAAAAAGCTTCAGTTTTCAGTTCTTTCTGAATTCTTAATCTTGGATTCCCAGACAATAGCAGTAATAGAAAAAAAAAAAAAAAAGTGGAAATTTTACTATCCATTCCAACTCTTCAATTTAACATTTGCTTGAAGTAAATCACAGTAGCATTTCTTGGCAAACTTTCAAAGGCTACGTAATATATGAACCCTCCAAAAATATGGTAATTGTTTGCCCAAAAGTTGATTTTTCCAATTTTGCTCAGGGTGGGCCAGCTTGCCACTCATTTCTTGGGGTAGCTCAGTTTTGGTCTAGAAAATTTTTACAGTAGACTAAAGTAACAAAAAATTTGGAAATGCTCACACACCCAAATCAGTCTCACAGACAAATATGGCTTTTGTTACGTTTATGAGAAGAGTTGAGAGGCTTTTTTGGGGGGAGCAGGGGGCAGGCAGATTTTATTCATTTATTTTGTAAAGCTGACCCCACCTCTCTCTACGGGAGAGAGATTAATGAATATAAGGGAGATAAGGAATATATAACATCCCCCAAATAAAAATAAAAATCAAAAATCTTAATGCTAAGCATCAGGTGAGGGAAATACAAGGGAAAGGGATATTATTTTCTGACACCCCACAAAAAAAAAGTGAAATAAAAACAGCAGCTGGAAAGCATGTTCTGTTGTTTCATGAAATACGTCCTTGTTCACTACCGAAACATCTCAGAGTAAAGAACTTTCAATCAAACTTCAGCATTTCTAAGAAAATCCCTCTTCATCCCTCGTTCTTATGATAAAGACAGCTTTCAATTACTTGCTGTACTGCTTATAGTGCTCATAGTGACACACCATGAGTGCAGCAAACTAAAACGGGACCATTGTGAGGGAAACTGCTACAACATAAGCTTAGCACAATCAACAAGAAGAGTTTAATCAAAATCATATTACTGAATTGTGTTTTAGAATACAAAATAAATATCTGATAAAATCAGAAAGCAGTAGGAAGATCTACGGAATTTTCTCTCCATCATTGCAATTGCTTCTTCTGATAAATTTATTCAAGAGAAACATTCATCCATGTATAAAAATAAGATGCTGCTTCTTGAAGAAAGCAAAGACCAGACAAATTTCGTGCCTGGTCCAATAAAGGAACTTTTTTTTCAGGAAGTTTTTTAGCTGCAGAACGGCAACAGGTCACAGAACAAATCCTACTTGCACATCCATTAAAATACAGCATTGGCTAGGAATGTATTTCTTTTTTTAATTGATATGAAGTTCTATCTGTGCATTTACTAAGTAAAATAAAACCCCTGTAAACAAAGAATCAGTTTAGTCAGCAATTTAGTCTGAGCAGAAAATTATAACCTCTACTCTTTAAAGAGATCGTGCTATCCATTTGTCAAGTCAAACCAGCGACTGGTGACAAGATCACAGAGTCACAGAGGTTGGAAGGGACCTCAAGAGATCATCCAGTCCAACCCCCCTGCTACAGCAGGTATCCTGCAGTAGGTTGCCCAGGTAGGCATCCAGGTGGGCCTTGAATATCTCTGGACAGCCTGTTCCAGTGCTCAGATCAGTAAATTGGGTCTGGGGAGTCAAGTACATCACTGTAACTTATTGAAAGGCTTCTGATTCTTACAGAACAGAAAGATACAAAAATTTATATAGATTTTTAACTACTGCATAGTTCAGAGAGTTAGGATACACCTTTTCTAAGCAGTTTTCTTCACTGTCTAAAGAATTATATTCTTAGGTGTGAACTCTCTTCGTTGTTTCTTTTCTTCAGCATCTCTAAGAAATCAGCATTTATTACATTTTCACAGTAACTTCTAGCTTGCTTGAACACTGATCTCTGCAGTGTCTTTCATTAAGTCTTTCATTATTCCTATTTTTTCACTCTGCTGTATGAAAAAATTGGCACCAAGAAAAATTCAAGTTTTCCAAAGTAGTCCTGCTCTGTCCTAAAACTTGGCCTCAGTGGCAACAATCTGCAAATTGAGCACCGACACACAGAGAGTAAATGAGAGTTTAAGTTAGAGTAAAACCCACTTTTTTCCTCTCCCCAGGACTTGCACATCTGTGCTCTATGTGCCTTGATAACTTTTCCCATCTCTTGCAATTATGTAGAGTGGATCTGCGTACCAAGAGATCTTACAGTGTTCTATTATTAACAATTCTTAATGAAAACACATCTCCAAATTGTTAAAAAAATAAGCCAGCCTGAAAATGACACAGTTTCAAAAGCCCACTACTTCATTTGAAATCAATTAACTGTTTTCTGCAAGCTATCTGGAGTTAACAGCTCAAGGTCAGCTTCCGCAGACAGTGTCTTTAACTAGCCCTAGTTCACACTTGTATATACAATTTTGCTGTGATTTTTTCCTGTCCACACATCTGGCCAATGGCAGAGACTCAATGTTGAAATCTTCAGTTAAAACATTTAGAATAATTTACCCTTTAGGTCTGAATGTGTTATGCTGACCTTGTCACCTTAAAAGTAAGAGATACCTTATAGCTTCAGTTGGGCTTCATTTGCATTTCTTTCCCCTTATAGCTATTCACCCCCATGAAAAGTGATAGTATCAGGTTCTATTATATCAAAATTTACTTTCCTCAGGCATATTTTTTCAGTATAAGGAGGTAAAAAGTACCCCCATCAGTTTTCGGTTTCATTCCACAATTCAACATTCATCACTAATGTAGACAAAGATATCGTCATTTTACTAGAGCAGATTAACTGACTAATTTTGTATCTTAAGTCTGTTTTGCTTCCTCTCTTCTTAGGTCCAAATGGGAAAGTCATTTTAAAAACAAAAACAAGAAAAACAAATCTCTTTCACATTGAAGTGTTCAACCAGAACATCCCCAGAGGCTTCTGCAATAGCTTATTTATAACATAATTCAACTAGAGTGGTTAAGTGATGCTGCTGTACAGTTTAAGTGCTTTTGCTAATTTTCCTGGCCCCAAGGAGGTCTGTATCATATATTTCATCTGAAGTGATATACATTTCAGAGAGCAATCACAAACACTCCCTAAGGAGTGCAGCGGGACATCTGGACAAAGAACTTCCTTTTATAAATATACATCCCACATTATTTTGTATCCACATTACTCTGCACATTCATTCTATTCCACTTCACATTTGGGATGCTGCTACAGACTTAAATGCCAACACACAATACAGATGTACATACATACATTGTTAACACACTTTAATATATAAGATCAAGCACACACATGAAAAATAAAAGTAATTTTTGTGATGGCAGATTCCAAAATCAGACAATCTTGTGAACTGTGAACCTCACGGCTAAAAACCACACACAGATAACACTGCTTCAGAAACAAAAGGATGAGAAGTTCCAGAGGTAGTTTGCACATTTCCAGGAGCATCCATAATCCCACTGTATGATGCACGATTCAGACTCTGAATAACACAGTGACACTGATCTCAACAGTCCTAGCTGGCTCACATCATCCAACAGCCATTCAGATTACCTAGCAATCTCCAAGTGATTCTGTGAACACCAGGTTGTTCACCATAACCCAAAAGTGACTGAGATAGAATACAAAAAACTCGATGTAGAAGACATTCTAGCTTAATTGAGCGTTGCTGAAGCAGTGCAGGATTAATTGCTAAAGTTCATGGTTACGTTCTCCAATGATTATGTAAATAGCTGCAAAATCTACCACTGCATGAGAGAAGACACATAGATTAAACCAGAAAGTATCAGAAATACCATGGACATGTCCATAGTGCCACATTCAGATAGAATCAATGAAAACACCAAAAAACATACAAGTTTCACATTTCTGTATTTTCTGTAATATGCTAGACACTTAGAAAACTAACAGCCCTATTAAATCAATGATGAAAAAGATGGGATAATGTATTATGCTATTTAGCTCAGTATTTTTCATACTAGCGAAGCTGGAATCCAGTGCTACCCTATGCTAGGTGGGCACGTACCCAAAGCTGGAACTCTAGAACTAGTATTTAAGGCATAGGAAAGCCTGAAGCATTAATGCTGCCTCTGCACAAGGAAAGACATCTGGTTCAATGGGCCCCTCTCTTCTGGGAGGACTAGCAGATAAGACAGTGCTAATAAATGTTGTATAGGCATAAAGAAGCTTAAATTACACCAATAGAATGATTCATGCATTAAGAAGCCCAATCAACATCCAGTCCAATACTGCAGAAATTCAACCAGTGACATTATTAAGATTGCTTTTATATGTACTTTTGATCACTTCAAAAGTAATAACTCCTCTTTACTTCCACAGATGCTACAACAGATACAAAGAATACAACAAAACAGTATTTGATAGAGCATATTCTCAGCTACAAAACACTATTTTCAACATAGTCACCACTATTAGCAATGCATTTTTGCCAGTGATGGACAAGAGTCTGGATGCCATGCTTATAAAAATCTGTACCAGTGTAGGTGACCCACTGTCACTGTCATCACTGCTGAAATGCACCACCCACTGCCTCACTGTGCTCACATCTACTGTTTCACCTCCATAAATGTTCAGCAAGCATTGGTGAATGTCAATTGGTACCATCTTTCTCCACATGGAGGAATTCAATTCCACACCTTTGCTTCACATGCACTTCCATGTCAGACACCATTTTGTCAGACTGCACGTCTGGTGCCATCTGTCACATGACATCAAAATGTAACAGGACACCGACAGGGAGATTCAATCTCTACTTCCATACCACCATTTGCCTCTGACATCATAATAAAATCCAACATAATAAAATTGGAGGTATTACTTATGGAGCAGCCCTCATATATTGTAACTGAATATAAGCAGATCCAAACAGAAGAAAACAAAATGGAAAATTTTTGTTCTTCATTTAAAGCAACCCAGTAGATCAGCACTCACACACAACAAAGTTCCTTTTCCTTCTCCATTCTCCCTTGAGATAAGCTCTCTTGTCTGCCCTTTAAACCAAAAGACCTGTTGAACCAAACAACAAGTGAATGCTAACAAACTTCTTCTAGTAGCTTTCCGTGCTTCTCCCCAGTTTGCTGTGTTTTTAGTGTATCCCTTTAAAGATCTAGTTTAGTGAGTCTGACATACCAAAGTCCAAGTATAAAAATAACTGTGCTTTGGCAAACTCCCAGTAGCATATGAGAAATGTAGGTGAAGGCAATTTCAGAACTAAAGGGAACTCCTGTGTGTCAAAGAGCATACCGAAACTAGAGGGAATATTTTTCATACCTTGCAATGGTTCCAAGGGGTACCAGCCTTTGAGATGAGAAAGTGCCAGCTATTTTTTCTTCAAGCAGCTGCAACATCTCTCTTCATCATTTCCATTTCCCTGCAGATGCTGTGAGGCCTGACCAGCTGGGATTAGGAGCCGGAAGGCTGAGATACCATGAGATTTGCAGATCCTGCAACAGTAAAAGCTCAATGTATTCAGAAATCACAAGAGATGTGGCACAACATAAAACGTCCTTTTCAATTTAACAAGTCTATTGCTTTTGGATGTGGCTGTTCCGAACTTCTGGGAACTTACTTGAAGTAAACATTTTAGTGTTATAAAAAAAAAGAGTGTGGTATCAGCCAATATAAAGAAATTCTCTTGACTTTCTTCTTTTTTAAAGTATAACACTCATAATTTCTATAGAGATGGTAAAGTAATTATTTTCATGAATTTGCAGTTCTATCCAAAGCTTACTGAAATAACTGGGGAAACCCCTGTGTACTTCAGTGAGCACTGACTGAGGCCTCTAACATCAAATTCTATCAACCTTAAAGACTTGACCCTGCACTACTAAACATTACTGGGAATTATGCCATTAGCTTCAAAGGGAGTAGGAACAGGCCCTAAGTAAGCAAAACTCTTAGTTATTACTCCAACGGGAGTAATCCTGTCAGGCCACAGAATGTGCCTATATAAGCCAAAACTTTAACAGTGCTTTCCAAACAATATCCATACACTTTGTATGAACACACTCTGTATTTACGTGTGCATGAACCATTTCAACACGAGTATCCGGTAATTCTAAAGAAGGGCACAGCAGACTCCTAAGAGAGCTCATCTACAAACCTTAGCCTGTGTCCTTGATAGGGTTCAGAGCCCTTTCCTGATAATACTCCCCAGAGTGCACACAGATAGACTGTGCAGTTTCCTCAGACCAAATTACCAGGGCTTGCTGCAGGAGTTTTAAAATTAAGCTCCATCTTCTGTTTTTCTCCTGATAGGAAATAAATTTAAAAGGAATTGGAAACATGTATCCTCTTCATTAATAGCATTATTTGACAACACTGGCCAAGATGATGTGCTGACAAGTGATGCAAATTGTCTTTGAACCTACAACCTCAAGAAAAAAAGGCAGAAGTACAAGCCCCATGTATGACTATATGTACTGCCTTTATAAAGTAGAACCTGGTATCTTTGCTAAAGCACTCATTGCCTGCGCAGACATGCATGTGTAACACTGAGAGAGATACACAAAAAACTGTAAGAAACATATCTAAGGTCTGTGACTACGGACATATGAAACTGGGACTTGGGCTCAAGCAGTGGGGAAACAGTTACCAAGTCTGTGAGGAACTTTCAGCTCTAGAAAAGTTTCCAATAAGCAACAAAAGCTGAGAGTGCTCAAATCTGACTCCAACTCTGATAAGCGTGGTGTAAAAATACTACAATTTGGGTTTTTTTTGTTGTTGTTGTTTTTTTTCCCCCCACTATTATTAATTCCTCATCCTCCCAATCCCAATAGTCACCAAGGTCAAAAAGTTTTATGGAGCAGGTATCTAAATTTCACCTAAATGTAGTTTCTAGAATCTCTGATTGTTTGAACAATATAAACCTAAAATGCTTCTGAGAAGGCAGGAATTATATTTTGTTTTTCTAAAGTAAGTTAACATTTATTTTACTTTACCAACTTCCAAGAGGCTCAGTACATCTCCAGAATTTTGAAGATACAGCTTTGTTTAGGATTTCCCATTTCACTACAAACATACCCTACTCTGTACAGGAAAGGAGTCAAGTATGGACACATGCCAGACTAAACTTTCAAAATATCTCATTGTGGTTTTTATCCTCCTCATTTCAGGATTCACGACTACATTTGAAAACCACAGATATGCAAAGAATGACTTTTCTTGGTATGAAGCAGCATATTCAGGTTCATTTTTTAACCTAAAGCAGTTCAAACCTGGTGCTGAGTTTTTGCATGAAGGACTGTGATATGTAGTAGGCTGACTGAGGAAAGAATTTCAGCAATACAGGAGACAGAGAAAATGCTTGTATGTTCCTGAGATTATTACATAGCTCTCTTAGCATAAGACAGCTTGCTTCAGCAGGGACAGAAATAAATGCAAGAGGTTTGGATTCAGCAGCTGAGGAGTTAAACTTAAGCTAAAGAATGAGTTCCAGCAAAGATGATGATACAGGCCACTAAATCTAGAGACACCTACTGCACCAAAGCTCAGTCCTTTGCCAAAGATTCCCGCTAGGTTATTGATTTAGTGGAAATGCAATTTTTGAAAGAAATTAAATCCTCCTGGAGAAGGGCAGTTCCAAAACTGGTAGATAAAGATTATTGTGAGGGGAATTGAACACTGAAAAGAAAACATGCATCCACCCCGAACAAAAGTGATAGCACATTGTTATCTGAAAGAAAAAGAAAGGCAGAGGAGAAAGCAAGGATTTTTACTTGATGTTAGCTGAGACATGATGAAGGAAGTGTGCTCTCATCTGCAAGCTTCTGTAAACAAAGAACTTGATGGACATGTGCGTACACTACTCAGAAGAGAACATCTCTCTCTCACCCACAGCACCACGCTGATGTCTCTACCCACATAATTTTACTGACCAAGAAACCACCTGTCTACTCCCCTCTCAGCTCTGGGCATGGTCCTGGTTATGTGTGCTCTGCTGGAAAGACAAGAGGGTGAGGATTTTCCCCAGTAACTCTCCAGCTAAACTAGATGAAGGTCTCCCATGACAGGAAGTCAGTTTATAGATCTCTGACAAACAGCAACTGCTGTCAAAAACTCCCCATGCCTTTGAAGTCACATTGACCAGCTTGCTTCCACCAGCTCCCCTACTTTAATGGCATTTTGAAAAATAAAAGTTTATGTCCAAGGATTCAAAAGACTTCCACAGCTTTCTCTCTTCTGTAGCAGCTTCTGCTAGCAGTCTACAAGCAGGCAAACATCTCTGTGGATCCACTTAGCTCTTGCATGTTGTACCGCACCCAACTGTACCTTCTCCCAGGCTCTGTGCTCTGTTACAGAAGTTTAATTATTGTGCTAAAGGCAATAATCTACAACTAAGTTTATTTGGGGGAGTGGAACTGAAGGAGGAATGGAGAAAGAAAGTAATGAAAAATTTATTTGGTTTTGTAACTGTCACAGGATCAGAAAGACTGCTGTTTAAAGCCATTATTTTCTGATCAGGCTAAGAGTTAACATGGAAAGAGGTTGGGATATGACCCATTCAATAGCTCTAAAATCAGACCAAGGTAGGCTGTCTCCTACCTTGAAATAGACCTATATGTCAGCAAGAGGCTGCTTGTCATCCATAGATTTTACTATTAGTCTGTCTTTGGGATTTATTCCCCCTCCATCTGGCGTTTTCACTGGTACCCATTGCATTACGCTTTCAATGGTATCCTGCTTGCCACATTATTTCTTTTGGAACACAAGGAACACAGGGATGCAAAAACTGAGAGATTTCAAGAGCTGCTAATGGCTACTTTCAGTTCTGCAAAAGTCAGAAGGATTTTATTAACTGGCATTTTTAATTATTCCCAACTGAAGGAGCATCTGCTTCCTCCTCTCTAGCACTGTACCTGGTTAAAAAAGAACTGCCAATAATCCATAGGTTTCAACAAGATCAAGGCTTTAGGAGGATACAGGGGAATCGAGTTCTAAGAATAGCGATAAATAATTGATATTGGTCCACCAAGCAAGCAGAGAGGAACTCTGAAATACTTTATATCAAACTGGTGGAATATTGAGTGCTGACTGATGCCTGCAACAACAACAAATTCCATCATCCTTGAAGACTTGACCCTGTAACATGTGGAGTATTCCATGCATGTGGAATATTCCATGCAGGCATACTCCATTTGGTTTGCTAGTCTTTGTGTCATGGTTAATCTGCAGATTAGATGAGAATCAGTTTTGTCTCCTCATGAAGATAGCTCTTTAACCACCACGGCTTTGCCTCTGTAACATTCTAATTCTGACTGAATTCTTTGGAGATCACCTTATCACTAAAGCTCTAGGAAGAGACAAAGAGGACATCAGTAAAACAGATCAAGTATTGCTTGCAAATTGATCTGGTATCTTCTCAATCAGGGTCCAGCATGGTGAGGCACACATCACTACACTTCCAGAGAAACAGACAGCTAAGTTTTCCAGCACCTGAAGCTATCAAAGAAATACCTATATACTCCACCAGAACAATTCACTAGCAAATACATGGTCAGAGTAAATTTGAATGTATATTTGGATACTGCAAGCTAGAAACTCCTAATGCTATAGACTCAATTCCTTGCTCTTTCACGAAGACAGTTACATCCCTCCAAAATCCACTGTGATCTTTCTCCACAAGCATTTGTGCTTTATTCATCCAACCTTCCCTTTTCTATCCTTTCAAATCAGCGAAATCATTTTTCCACCATTTCTGTTCCCTCAGTTCTTCACTTCTTTTAAGTATATTTCTTACATAGGAACGTGTGACTTCTCTTCCCAGCTCTGATAATAGTCTGCTATAAGAAAGCATATCTTCCCTTTACCAGCTTCACTTCAGTTTACTCACCCATGACACAGAGTACACAACTTGCCTACTAGTCCTAGTCATTGATACGTTTGGATACAGCTTTGTTCACAATGCTACTATTGTAATTTATTAAATCCCATCTTCCCTAAATACCATTTTCTTTGCTGCAAAGCAAAGATCTCATTTTCCTGGCATCCAGCAACCCTGCAGTTTCTTTGTTGACATCCTGCCAAGATCTTTGCAGGTTCTCAGCAAATCTGTTAAGTCTCTGCTGGGGCCAGCTGCTGTCTACAACCCTCACATATTCCAAGCTTCGTTCAATTAGAAACACCCCTGAACGTATTACGTGCTTCTGACCTCAAGGGTAATCAGATAGGAAAGCACTTCTGCTGACCATAGCAGAAACTCTACCTCATGAGGCCTGAAATTCAATTTGTGTAATATCACAATGGGTGAAAGGAGATTGGGTCAGAAGAAGGAAGAAATTTTCATCCAAGCCTCCTTAAAGATTCAAGCCTGACATCACATCCAGAGACATTAATCCCAACCTTCCAAAGAAAGACAAAAATCTCAAAAGCTGATAAGATTTGAACTATTACCAACTTTTTGGAAATGCTTCAGAGTTGTCAGCATTCCAGTTCTGATCCATCACAGACTAACATATTTGCATGATTCAGCACTGTTTCATGAGATGTCAAATAGTAGACATCAAGAGGGTTTGGGGTTTTTGTTTGTTGCTTTGTGGTTTTTTGTTTTCTTCTTTCTTTCTTTTTTTTTTTTTTTTCCTTCTTTTTTTTTAATAGTGGAAATATCAAAACAGCATTTATTCATAGGCCAGCTAGGCTGCTCTATCTTTTTTGAGTACCAGCATTCATGTAGCGTGAAAACACATCAACCCATCAGTCTGACCAAGAGGTGACCATGAGCCTACCTAGTACCTAAGGTAAGCTGTGAATACACCTGATCAGTCAGGCTCTGCACTGAAAGAAGCAAAAAATGCCCATTGAAACACAGATCATTCAAGCACGTAACTGACTTCAATTTTGAAAATACAGGTGCTGTGAAATACAATGTCTGCAGATCCTAGCTGAAAACTGAGCAGGACTTTAAGGGTCAATGTGATGGATTTTCATGCCTGAGCTAGCATCTAGGACAGCATCTACATTCTTTACTGGAACTGTCCAATAAGACCTTGCTCCATACAGAAACTGGGAATGTAAGAAAAGGAATTTGGTGACCACTTATAAGCTTGAAAGAAAGAAAATAACTCCCAATAAACTAGCTACTTTTTTTTTTTTTTTGAGAAGCAGCAAAATAAAAGACAGAACAAGCCACCCTATGCAGATGAAGAGAAGCAGACATCCAACATCTAGAAAACAAGTGCACACATGCTCAAGCCATCAATGATAACACCTATACTCCAAACTTGCCAATGTCCTACAAGCTCAACGTCACAAAAAGCAGTTTTGTAGCTGTTGCTGTCATCCAGTTTTAAGATTGTTTATCTGTGGTCCTTAAGGTGACATCTGGCATCAAGGTATCATTTCTGTACTAAGATAACTCCCGTACAAATCCATACACTGCAGATTTCCCATTCCCTGGAATCCCAGCCAGGATCAAACCTCTGTATTTAATTCTTTCTAGTAACTAAGTTTTGGTAGATCAACCTCACCTCTGATTATTGTGGAATTGTGAGCATATGAAAAAATGAACACAGCCATAAGCAGAGTGGCTGATGGAAAGTGCTTAAAGGGATATGAAGGTGTTGGTTGCATGAAATTGTCTTTGGATGTTCTGGTGTAATGCTTGGGGGGTGCAGTTACTACATGACAGTTAGACTGCTATTACAACTGCTTATTATTTTAGAACAGCAATTATCACACACTCCTCCCTAAACTGTCAGCATTTAAAGCTGCACACAAACAGCATTTTCCTCCAGGCATGGTGTTCCAGATTAGGCTTAAATTTATTTTAAATTTTAACAAAACCTTCAGAATAGCCATAGTGCTTCACCACACAATCCTCTGCCGCTATATTTTTCTCTGTCTCTCATTAGTCTTTGTTTCTGTTTGTCTCTATTTTCTCAAATTCTCCCCAAATTCCAGTCTAAACATGAAGAAATGCTCTCTAGTTTATTGAAAAAGCAGAGGTGAGAATCTCAGAGAAGACTGTCACAAAAACTGCATTCATATATTTACTTGTAGACCTTTTGAAAACTCACCACCTTATTTACTTTTTTTTTTTTTTTTAAGAACAATTCAATATAGTTCATTATGTAAAACACATTAGCAATACCACCAGCAACACTGCATAAGCTTAATGCATGATGTACTAACTTGACATCGATATTTGGTTAGCAACAGCACTTGAGTTCTGCTGTGCGAGTGTACCCTGTGGGTGTGATGACATCATAGAATCATCAAATTGCTCAGGTTGGAAAAGACCTTAAAGATCATTGAGACCAACCACAACCTAGCCATACTACTCTAATTCTAACAATCCTCCACTAAATCATGTCCCTGAGCACCACATCCAAACGGTTTTTAAACACATCAAGGGATGGTGACTCAACCACCTCCCTGGGGAGCCTATTCCAGTGCTTAACAACCCTTTCAGTAAAGAAGTTTTTCCTGATATCCAACTTAACTTATCTTGGCACAATTTAAGGCCATTTCCCCTCATCCTGTCACCTGTCACCAGTGATCACCTGTGCTAAATGCCAGCTGAACCCCAAACTTCTGTTCAGATGAGTGAACAACCTGGAAATACACTGTAGGGAGTACTAAAGAACATGCTCAGTCACCACACAAATCTTCACCACACAACTTCCCCTTCAATACACATTAGTTCCAGCTAGATAACATTTGTCATGGGAGAGATGTACAAGTCAAGGAAACTAAGGGGAAAAAAACTGTACACTTACTGCTTACTGCTGTCATATTGATAATACAACTGTAAGTGTAGAAGAATTTTTAACCTGAACAGTCAGTTGTACAACTGAGGCATTACTTCTGCAAAGGAATGCACATTGCCACTAGAAAGTATTTCAGCTTAATAGTACATCATTCTTTAAGCATTTCATACACAGTTGTATTTTCTGTATGTTTAAGAAATAACTTGCTTCTTCATGGCTATGATCTGTTCCTAAATGATGTCCAATGACATCTCCAAGGTAAAAATGAAAAAAAAAATCCCCACAGACTAACATATTTGTTTATGTTTTTATAGAGTTCTAAAATCCTGCATGGTAAAGCATTAGAGTGCAAGTTTTTGAAAGAATGCTGTTGAATAGGTAAATAAATAATAACTGCTTAAAAGAAAGCTTACAACATGGAGATAGTCAGGCCAGAAGTTGGATCTTTTCACTTCTCATCCAGATAAAAACAGAGCCTGGTGAGGTCACTCAAATCTGACCATGCTGGTGATCACAAAGGCGTTTGGTAGGTAGGATGTACAAGTGCACTTCCACTCAAAATTTCTTTTCATTATTTCCAGATAATGTCTTTAAAAGGCAAAACACTGTAAATTCTGCTGTATAGCTAGAGAATTATTAAGAGTTTCATATTTCAGGAAGTCTTCATTAAGTCAAGTGCTTAATTCATGTGGGCAGTTCTGCAGCTCCTAATCATATGTAAATTTGTCACACTGAGGGATCATAGAATGGCTTGCTTTGGAAGCAACCTTAAACACCAAGTAGTTCCAACCCCCTGCCATGGGCTGGTTGCCATCTGCTCGATCAGGCTGCCCAGGGTCCCATCCATTCTCGCCTTGAAAACCCTTCCCCCTCTCCTATCACCTATCACCATCCACCCAGTCATATCCCCTCCTGTTTATATGCTCCCTTCAAGTATTAGAAGGCCACAATAAGGTCTCCCTGGAGCCTTCTCTTTCCCAAGATAAACAAGTTCCCTCAACCTTTCTTCATAGGAGAGGTGCTCCAGCCCTCTAGTCATTTTAGTGGCCCTCCTTTGGACCTGTTCCAAGAGCTCCACGTCTTTCTTGTTCTCGGGGACCCAGGCCCAGACACAGTACTCCAGATGGAGCCTCACAAGAGCTGAGTAGAGGAGGACAATCACCTCCCTTGTCACTGCTGGCCACTCCTCTTGTAAGGCAGCCCAGAACATAGTTGGCCTTTGGGGCTGCAAGCGCACACTGCTGGCTCATGTCTAGCTTCTCGTCTACCAGCCCCACTCAAGTGCAGCACCCTGCATTTGGCCTTGTTGAACTTTATTAGGTTCTCATGGGCCCACTTCTCCAGCCTGTCCAGGTCCCACTGGATGGCTTCCCCCTACAGTACTGACTGCACTGCTCAGCTTGGTGTCATCTGCAAACTTGCTGAGGGTGCACTTGATTCCATCATCTATGTCCCTGCTGAAGATGTTGAAGAGTACCAGTCCCAACAGCAACCCTTGAGGGATGCCACTTGTGACCAGCCTCCACCCAGACGTAGTACCATTAATCACAACTCTTTGGCTGCCTCCAGCCAACCAATTCTTAATCCACCAAACAGTCCATCCTTCAAATCCATACCTCTCCAAAGGTACAAGGGGGTGAGGGTCAGCCTCTGCTCCCAGCTAACAGTGATAGGATGAGAGATGATGGCCTTTAGTTGTGCCAGGGGAGATTGAGGCTGGATATTAGAAAAAAAAATTTCTTCTCAATGAGAGAGGTGAGTCATTGGCACAGGCTGCCCAGGGAGGTGGTGGGGTCACCACCCCTGGAGGATCTCAAGAAACATGTAGATGTGGCACTGAGCAACATAGTTCAGTGGGCATTGTCTGGATGGGCTGATGGTTGGATTAGATGGTCTTAGAGGTTTTTTCCAACCTAAATGATCCTATGATTTTATAATTCCCCTATCTCCTTTCAATGCACTGACTCTTAACACAAGTACACAAAGGCACCACCAGAAGGGAAACAGCTATTTAAATTCTCACACACTGACTCATGCTTTGCTCTCTAGCTACTGTTAGTGTCTAATATTTAAGCAGATGCATTCTACTACTTCACTCACTGGGTGAAGTCCTGGACTCATTTTATCCTTGTGAGGTGGCAAAAGTTTCTGCTGGGCCATAGCTTCTCCATGTGATCCACTGATATTCATGTGTGATGTTCACACACATGCTAAGATCTACCTCGGATAAGTTTTCAATAGAACAACACTTGTGTATCCAGCCCATCTAACTTCTCCCTTGTGCTCTTATCCTACCAGAATCAAAGTGCTCAAATTTCGGATCTCTTGTTTCAAAGATTTCTAAGCATATTAGAAGGATGTCAGGCACTAATTTAAGTCACCCTGCCATGAAAATGAAATCGTTTGAAAAAGTCATGCTCCTTTCTCAATCACAAAGTACTATAAAGTAATCTAGTGTAACCAAATCAGAAAATACCAAACTCAGCGACTATATAATGTGAAATGTAGTGTTGATAAGTTTTTATTAGAATTCAATGCTCATTTTGCAGGTACTCTTGTTTGCTACTAAGTATTGGAAATAAAAGATTTGCCGTATGCATTAGTTAAGAGGTCAAACAATGAAATTACAGATGTAGATATGGGAGAGAATCCCTTACTCAGTTCAAGTTAAGCCTAGACAAGACTACAGAGCAGAACTGGCTGGAAAGCTTTCATTAAAATACATACATCTTCACCCTGGCCTCCTGCCCCTTTCAATTCCCTCAACAAATTAGAGCACCAGAGTCAAAACTTCCCAGACAAAAAGACTGAGGAAAAAAATTTTACTATCAGAAATGAAACAAGTAATGACATTTTCTCATTGAAGCTACTTTAAGATAAATTGTTTCTACAAAGTTTCTTAAACTGTTTCAAGTCCATTTTCTTAAGGGGGAAAGAAGAGTAAGGAAGGAAGAATAAGATTTTTAATTGAAGATAGCTTGAGATGCTTGGTTTTACTCCAGTTTAGGAGATACAGTATGCTATTTTAAAGCTATCTTCACTTATAAATTGTATTTTTTTAATGTGTATTTCAAGTGAGTGAAGATATAAATATTAAGCGCTGAGTAAATCATTTCAGATTAAATTCAAACTGAAGTCAAATAAAACTTTCCACTTCTTAACTCTAAGTTTACACAGTGCTCAAATCAAAATAATACAGAAAAAAAAATTAAGGGGGTTTGGATTCACCCACTTTATACAATTTGAGAAACCACATATCTACTCCATTTATGACTCCCTTTTTGCAATCAAGAAAGTGTCATGTTCTAGCCTGGTTCAATTTCATACCATTCAATTTAAGCAGTCATCAAGATGCTATGAAGTAGCATTTAATTACAATGTCCACCCTTTTAAATGCATATCATTTAGTGATATAGGATATCTGAACACATCAGAATCATGTGCTCAAATTCTTTGAGAACAGTGTTTACTAATCTGGTTAGGGTTCAAATAGTTTATATTTGTCTGGTCACAAGGTGAAATCATACTTAAATATTGGTTCCAAAGACACAAGAGCATCCCAAGTAATGCAAAGACACTGAAAAATTTCTGTACTTGAATATTTCCTTTTCTGTCTCAATACAGTACATAAAGTAGAAACCAAGATTCACATCGTCAGAAACAAACTCAAAACAATTGCACAAGAGCTTGCTGAGACTTGAATTGTGACAAGCATAGGAAATCTCACCTAGGGAAATGTGATAGCTTGATCTTGTAAAAATAAAAGAAAGGAGGAACACATGTGACAGAGGCAAGAATATCCATGACATGAAATAAAATTTCTTCACTTTCCTTTCTGCCCTTTCTTTCCAAACATACAAATTAGAAATAATGTAGATTATTGGGAAAATTTTCACTTTCCTATTTGGTAATAGGATATATTTTATATATGTAATTTTATGTATTTTATAAGAAGCACTTTTTCCATCTTCTTCCTCCTCCTCAGTCTGTTCCATACACCTTTCTTGCTTTCTAGTATGAAAAAGAATTGGAAATGAGAAGCAAGAAAGGGACTGAACATAGGAAAGGTCATCCCTTCCTTGACGGATAGCCAATGTTTTATAGTTTAAGAAAGTTGCCTGAGTAGAGCAAAATTTTATGTACTGAAAACACTGTATAGTAGGAAGGGAATCATACAGCAACGAAAAGCGTTTTGGATTGATGTTTATATATTGTATTTTTCCCACATAAATAATCCACAAACAAAATAGCAGCTTCTGCACTGTCTCTCCCGGTTGGTTTCGGCACTTCATACTCCACGGGAAATGCTAGTGACAGGGACACAGTGTCTGCACCTGCCTCCCACCACAACTCCTAGCCACTACAGTTAATGGAACAAAAGACTATTCCCTAATATAACCACTCAACAACCCTGGTTTTGGATATCCAAGGATAAAATACTTCCACTTTTTTTGTGAGGTGGCACAAATCCTGTGCACACTATTCAAATCTCACATTAGTCTGTTATGGTTTTTAAAGCAGTCTTCCAGATCTTTCTTCATTTCCTCTTCCCCAAACTAGCTGTACATAGTAACTCAGATGATAAACAGCAACTAGTAGAAAGATTTCATTTGGTTTGGTTACATCGGAACATTACTGGATTCTGAGATCACCAGCACTGCGATTTTTAAATATAGTTAAAAATTACTGAAAACACCTACGTCAGCAGATCTTCATAGCTTTGAGTACCGACTCATATTTTTCTGATTTTCTCCCTTTTTGCAACTTCAGTTTGTATGTGAGCGAGGGATTTTTGTCAAAGAGTATCAGTGGTAAAATCAGGGCACCAACTTGTTAAATAAACAGTCAGCCCCTAAGCCATTCCAGAAGAAGGATGAGATTTCTCATACTTATATCTTCTGTGAGTTAAGATTTATTTTGGTTTTGAATTGCTTAAGGCAAGAGTGCAATGTGTAAAGCAGAAGCCAGTAAAAGAAGCATTTTACTCCTATTGCCTACTGAGAAAGAACAAAAGACA
>JAOWBP010073621.1:0-30137 GCA_028571105.1 Tragopan temminckii
TCAAGCACGACCTTCCCCTGGTGAAGCCGTGCTGGCTGTCTCAGATCACACGCTTATTCCTCATGTGATCAAGCATGCTATCCAGGATGATCTGTTCCATGATCTTCCCAGGCACAGAGGTGAGACTCACCAGCTGTAGTTCCCAGGGTCCTCCTTGCTCCCTTTCTTGTAAATGGGAGTGATGACAACATAACAGAAGCCATGCTGTTAATCAACAGCACCACTGCCTTGTGTCTCTTTTGCTACTCAAGCCTCTCCCTGATCAGCTGCAGGTGATAAGGAGCACAGAGGAGAGCTCCGGCTGACATCTGATATCTGGGAAGAAAACTCTAACCCCAGTGTAATGTTAGAAAGCAGCATTTCTTTATTCCTTATAATATGTAAAAGGCAACTTAAAAAATCAAGCTTGCACTCTCAAAGTTCAAGTTCTACATTTAAACAGCTAAGACAGACAGATGCAGTACACTTGCAAACATATTCTTTCTTTTCCAAGAACTCATTAATATATGCTAATATCTCTCTGTGTGTGCACAGTAGCGGCCTCCAGTGGTCTTCGACCACTTACTTTATCCCCATTTTTCCATCATCAGCTTAATCACAGTGACTTTTGGCTGACCCTTTTCCCCAATTTGGCAAACTTCCATTGCTCGTTAGGCCATAATGAGCAATTTTCTATCTTAGTGCACTACAATCCAAAACAATATATATGAAATCCAAGGAAAAAGTCCTTTCACCTGGTGGGTGCAAAGATAAAAGTAGTCTATTGTGACTCCAATGCTTCCATGAAGCAGGATCGTTGAGAAAAACAAGGCTGTTAACACACCGAGCAAAGCTGAAATGGAAAGTTTTACGACCAGCACTCATTGATTCTTTTTGCTAAGTCTTTAAACTAATGTACTGACCCCTATTACTAAACAAGCCTATATCATGATCACAATCATCCCTCCTTCAGGATTATATGAAGTGCTTTCACCTAACTAATATCTAAGATAGCAAAAAAGGAAATGCTTTATATCACTTAAAACATTTGCCATTCACAAAGAGGGTTTTAAAGGAAATATATATATAGTAAACAAAAGTATAAAAAACATTTTAAAATGTGATTGTAAAAGGAAAAGGAAATGCTTCTGCTGGGTAGTAATCAATAATAAGACCACTTGTGAAGATCAAGCCTCTGAAAAAGGAAGGTCTCAGTACTTGTCTCAGAGTCTGAGTGTAGCAGAATTAAATGGGTATTAAAGTTCATTATGTAGTTCTGTGATTAGATTACTTACATCAAGAAAGCTAACATCAATATGCAGATCAATATCTACATCATCAATGGCTCCGTATTCCCTGAAAGGAAAGAATGACATTACATTAAAGCTCTTTAAGATACTTCTCAGCCTCAGCCTAAGGAGTATCTGTAACAGGGAAGATTTTATGAAGGATAATGATAAAGCATAATGTTGACTGTAAAATCAGAATGTGTATAAATATACTTTTACACAGATTGAATCAATAAATTCAGTGGGTGAACGTCTGCTGCACTGAAATCTTTCTTTCAGATCATGCTTAAATAGGGTGCAATTTCTTAATTTATTTTTTTAAATAATTCTCCCAAACTCTTATACAATTGCTGTCGTGTATTTTTGTCTAACATATTGCACAAACAAACCAAGGAAACAATAATGGTCATACACTGTTGCTATTTATAAAAAAACAAAACCCTAGTTATATTTCATAGGTATTTTAGGTTTATAGCCAGTAACCTAAGCAGAGCCTTGAGAGAAACAACTGAAGACAAATATAACACAGACTAAAAGGTGGCATATAATACCTGTGGGATTGCTTCATACATTCAAGTATTTGCTTGTCAAAAGGTAGCAATTGCCCCATAATGTGCTCAAGGCAATAGTTGCGTTATTTTATCTGCTATGTGTGGTACTGCTAAAGTTCCCAAGGTGCAGATTTAACTTATGCTCATTGATGTTTCATCTGTCGCACGGCAACAAAATGTAACAGAATCCTGTGGGGAAGGTTCAACCACTACTGCCATAGCGCCATCCGCTTCTGACATCATGGGCCGACATAACAAAACAGGAGGCATTGCTTTTGGAGCACCCCTGGTATAAAAGTGCATTAACTACCAGTTTTTCAAACATCAGTTGACACTTTTTCAATGAAAAGCTTGCAGGTGCAGCAATTTTGCTTTTTAATATGTAAAGTTCCCTTTCTGACAGTAGGAGACCACAAAAACAAGGTCAGGTCTCTATGAAATGCATTTTTGTGGGTCTCACTGTTAGATAAGCTTGTTGCAATCAGAGAAGTGGAGCTGTTGGAGAGGGATGAAACTGAATGCTTAATTCTGTGTTTATCATTTCCAAGAATTCATAAGTATTTTCCACTGTAATTGAGTGCAAGAAGCATGAAAGTTTTCTACATGCCAAAAGCCACAAATGCCAATTTCTACTGCAGTGAGCCTAAGGAGGTCATAATGAAACACTGATTCAACAAATTAGATGCATTAAAGTTTTTGAAAGGTTACATACCATGCTCCAATTTTAGAAGCCTTAGGGAGCACACTACCAAGGTATTCTCAATTTCATAGTTAACAGTTTGGCAACTAGACATTTATCTCATTCATTTCCTAAGCCCATACACAACTGTATGGATTTCAGTTCAATAGATCCCTGAAATGTAATGAATTTCCACTTAATTTCAAAAGGCATGTTACACCATATTTGTAGACATTATCTCTTGGACTAAAATAACAGACATTATTGTTTAGAGGTTAATGGAAATCATTACTTGCAATATATGTATGCCTAAGCTTATTATCTCTATATTAATATTCTCTGTATTTCCTTACTTTGTTGTATGTCAGTTTTGATATTTTATTTGTAATTTTTCTGACAGGTGCTACATCTTGCCTGCTATTTTAATGAAATTATTAATATTACATAGATGGAAAATGAAGTTATAAAATACTTGAAGTGAATTAAATACATCATACATATGCTCTAGAGCAGAACCATGCACACTTGTACATGCCCCGAAAATTTTAACATAATCTATCTCTGCAAACTATCTAACTGGCTCTGAAAAAGGTTCCTCTATTTGCCTAAGTAGAATTCTTCAGTTTCCAATTTTACTACAGTAGAAATCTTTCCTAAAATCTACCTAATTTCTTGTTTGTTGCCCACAGCCTAGTCTCTTATTTTCTCATTACAGCAATAGAGAACATTTGATCACTCTTGTTTATAAACAGCTTCTGTCTTTTTTTCCGGACTAGACAAAGCCAACTCCTTCCCCCTTTCCCTAAGGACAATATTCACTAAATCTCCTATCATTCCTCTTGTTCACCTCCAGGGCAGAAGACAGTATGACAGAGAAAGAGTTTAACAAGGATTTAGAGTAATGCTGAATAGCATTTTTCAACAAATTACAACAGCCTTATCAACTACCTACTGAACTGCAAAAGACAATGTTTTGGAGCAGGTTTCCTGGGCCTGCTCTCAACATAGGCAGTTGTAAGAGTACTCAGCCATGAAATGAAGCCAAATCCAGCATTACTATTAGCTATGAGAGCTTCTTTTTTTTGCCACAATACACAGAAATCATAGTTTTAGCTGTAAGAGTAAGTGTACATAGAACTCATTTTCCAAATTTTTAAAGGTTCCACAATAAAAACAATAAATAACATACCTGAGAGATACTGCACTAGGTCCATAGATCTCTCTCACTGCTATCAAATCAGCTTCCAGCTGCGGGTGTTTATGAAGTTCTCCATCATAGCTAACCTATCAGAAAAAAATAATAATCTAGGAGTTCTTATTCATTTCATTACTTGCTTCTGATCTAGGCTCTTGAAAGTTCCCCTTGCAAAATATTTTTCATAGAGATTTCTTAATAAGCTCAGAAAGGACTTTCTTGATGAGCCGAAGCAGTGAAGTGGTATACCTCTTCTAAGCATTATTATATTATATTATATTGTAATATCATTGCTTAGAAGAAAAGCAGGTACCTCTGCATCAAAACGGCAGAGGGTCCAATCCCTATTTGTGGAAGAGAAGATGGAAAGAATTCATTCCAGTGTCCTGTCTTGTCCTGAGAGCTGTTCTGGATCTCCTAAAATTTTACAACTGTAAAGCCAGAGAAGAATCAGATCTCCCCAGTTACATCATTCCAGAATAGGAAAGGACAAGCTTTACTCCATTTGTTGCCATGCTCTCATGTATTTTACAGGCAGAATGGCACAGCCTCAACCAGAGAAGCACTAGACTATTCTATACATTAAGTGTCTTAGCATCTATTACATTTTCAGTCTGGATTTGAGACCATTAGTGCAGTCAGATCAGATTGAAAAATAACTGAAGAACACATTTTCATTTAAAGAATTTTTACCAAATAGGAACTGAAGTAACATATTTTTAGATGTCACCCAATTTTTTTCAAACTCCACATGAAAAGCAGATTTAGCTATGTTGGTGTTTACACTATAAGGCAAAACCTGTGAGCTTGTCTAGCTGGGTTATGTGAAATAAAAAAAATATATATATATATATTCTTTTATCTTTCATAAGGACAAAAATCCTCATTAAGCTCGTAAAAATCCATTAAATGGCTATTCCTACTTTCTTGGTAATCAATATGCCTGCTCCTGTTAAACTAATGCTACCTATTTAAACCAATTAGAATGATAATAATTACACATAAGTTAATGAACTCTAGAGATTTAGACAGATTCAGACATGAGAGTAGGATTTGGTCTGTACCTTTGCCAAATTCAAAGAGTAAAGTGCTAATGTGTAATTTAGCCCTTCACACACGTAAACATATCCTTATACATGAATTCCTGCTGAGAACTCCTGCTACTGCAGAATCCTATCTAATTGCAGCACTGTCTCTTCAGTTCTCCCAGATCCCAGTGCTGTTGCACTGCAGTTCTGATATCTGGAGCCACACTTGTCATTACATATCTAATTAAATAAATTTCAACTGAATTAAAATAACAATTGACTGATCAACTGAATAATTTGATTAGACCTGGTAGTCTTCAACTGTAAGGCACACAATTCATCAGCAGAGCATACGCAATTACTTACAGATATCAATGATATTCCCAACCAGAAAGGTATGAGCCAAATATCCTTGTTCTGTTTGGGCAGGCATGTCAGGACAATTTCCCCCACACACAAGCAAGGGAACAAAACCTTTTTTATTTTCCAAAGATGAATTCTTTCAGGATGTATCAATAATAGTTGTCCTATTTCCAAAGAGGGCACAGCAATGATTTCTAAAATTGTGACCGTGGCTCACCTACCACTTTACTGCACTTAAAACATACATTTTTAACCACTCTAATGTACCAGTAATAATGAAATCCAAACTGAACACTATGCAGAACAGTGAACTGCTCAGCATAATGCTTTCTGCCATCTATTTTCTGATAGTAAGGGGTAATGTATTCCAAAAGAAAACAAAGAAGTGTTCTGGCAAACTGTTAAACCACAGTATGGTTATTTTCCATCCCTGAATCAGTGCTACGGACATGCTGATGTATGCAGGGGAGACTGCCAGAGTTTAATATATCTAAATTTCCAAATATGTTCTGTAGCTAAACACAAAAGAGAAAAAAAGAACCAGTCAGTAGTGCTACCGTTTCAAACTCCTATTCTCTATTGCAAGGGTAGAAGCTAAACATTCAAAGAGTCACAGAGAAAGTGAAAAAAAAGGTTAAAAAAATCTGATAACTTTGCAGTGTCAGAAGGGTCCGTGTTTAGAAAGTCTCAGTTTTAATCTGAGACCTGATTCAGATTATTTTGTCCCATATAATGACAAAAGGTTGCATTTTTAAAGGAGATTAAGTGATTTACAGACCTAAATCCCATTGAAAATCAATAAGACTTAGGCTCCTGAATCACTTAGCTACTTTAAAGTCTTTATCCATTAAATCCTTAGGGAGGATTACACGCAGGTGCCTAGGAAGCAGATACAAGCATTTAATTCATGACCAAAAGGTCGTATCTTGTTTTCACTGCCCATCAAATGCCATTTCACATTTTCTAAGCTCCCTGGTTCATCATCAGTTGCTCCTTGTCTTTCTAGCTAAAACCATTTAGAAATGTTAGAATTAACCTGGACCTCCATCTTTTCCAGCTGTGTTGCACACAACTTACATTGGCTTCTATTCCTTCTGATTGCTGAAGTCAACATTTTTGTCCCCTCTCTCTATGGCCACAGCAACCACTTCTCTCAAATAAAGCAGCTTACCTCACTTGTTCCCCAAATGCATAGTCAATTACTTAGTCTTTCTTCATATTACTGAATCCCAGAATATGTGATGATCATTTAATAACTCTCAAAATTCACCTTATTTGGAACGGGACTGTTTTTTAACTCTCCAGGAACTTAGTTCAGTAATGGTTTTCTATCTGTTTTGTAAGTTATCAATCACTGCAGTCTACAGATTTTCCTTAGAATGTAATTTTCTTGGCCAAAAAACTTTAAATTAAACATTTCCTTTTT
Organism: Tragopan temminckii; assembly: GCA_028571105.1. NCBI lineage: Eukaryota > Metazoa > Chordata > Aves > Galliformes > Phasianidae > Tragopan > Tragopan temminckii. Next base: position 6,511 of record JAOWBP010073621.1, read on the forward strand.
TTAGGTTGCATTAAATATATTTTTGAAGATGTCTTTTGTTTCTTGTGTTGCTTTCACTTAGTTTCCCTTATATTGTTTTTGGAGTTTTCTATATTGTAGACATTCACAATCACTTACTACCTTTTTTTAATTGCCAATTTAATTGTAATTTTACTGCTTTTTTTGGTCTGTTGCAATGTCTTCAATTAAATAAGCTGCCTCAAAAAAAATGACAAATCAATATAATGTAGTTCCAACCTACATATATATAATATAAGGCAACTGAATTCTGATTAGTAGTTACTATTGCACAGCTCTTTTACATCTTACAAAATGACTTACTGCTCTCTGAGTATATATCTCATAGCTAGAGCTAACATTCATCTGTTTGGGCACAAGCAATCATCCTTTACCAGATGTAGTTGCGCTGGTTCAAGAAGTGAGCTCTTCCAGCTGTTTGCTGGCTTTTACTTCACCTTGAGGTTAATGTTCTTTCTGCAGAGTTGAAAAATGAAGCTACCACACATAACTCATCACTACAGGGCAAAATCAGAAGATTCTTCCTCGCAGGCAGATTAAAATCAGCCTCTGCGAAGGAATGCGTGTACACAGCCCTCTCCAGTGCTCTGCAGGGTGCAGGAACAGGCAGCGGAAGTGAGGTAACTCCTGCAGTCATTTCTAAAGTGAACACGAGTCCACACCCCCTGATAGCTGTTTTCTGTCACTAAAAATACGTTCTTTCATTACCAGTTTCAGAATCACTCTTCACAGATTTTTAGGGGTGAGCTTTCTTTATAGCAAACGTACAGAGCCTTGGCTTGTGTTTCGCCTGGAGAACAGGCTCAGTGGTGCCCTGCTCATCAGTATGCTGCGCAGTCCGCTCCAAACCCAACCAGCCGGCGCTGCTGACGCACACCTGCAGCCTCTGCTCTCTGCTCTGAGGGCATGGATGGCTTCAGCCTTCAGGCAGAGGCAATGATGACTTTCACAAATATCGGCTGTAATTCCTTAAGATGTTCATTGAAACAAACAGTTCTAACAACGTAAGGGAAGAATTATTCCTCTGAGGTAATCTTTAGACGAAAAAGGTAAGAAAAATCTGAATACAGAGTCTAGCAGCATGAAGCATTCTGTTGGCAATGCAGAAGCTAAAGATATAACAAGATTTTATTTCTCAATACATCAGAGGATGTAATAATAGTTAATTCTACTAAAGGAAAAAGGAGGAAAGGCAGAAAGGTACATTTACCTAAAAATATGTAGCATTTTCTGAGGTGAATTTAACCACAGAGCTAAGAAAAAATGATAGTGTGTTGACTAGATCAAAATTGTTTTGTAATAACCATTTTTACCATTAAATTGCAGTGCTCTTGACTTTACAAAATGGCAACCCTCCAGCAGGAAACAGATTTGGATCCATCCTGACTTCCCATTTGTATAAATAATGGGATAAGCTGTAAAGAGTAAATACCGATTTCCTGGAAATAAGCAACTGGCTTCTATTTTCAAACACCCTCGAGAACAGTTGGATTTTCTGTTCTTACAGTTTCACAGATGTAAATGAGCTCACTTTAAGTTTGACATAAATATACAATATAGCATTCAATACTTTAAAATACTATGCACACATACAAATCACATTCTACTTCGTACTGAATATACATACAAAATCAGTTATCACAGATTTATAAGGGAATGAACCATAGAAGATTTCAAGTATCAATTTCTTCAAACTTTTGCAAAAATATTCTCAATTACCTGTCCTCCATAATAAAATTCCTCAGAATCATTATCACCTTCAGAGTCTTCTTCAAGTGTGCTGTTGTGCTGTGACTCCTTAATTAAAAAGGAAAGTTAACAACAACATAAGCAATATGTCTGTCTTGCATTTAACGTTCTCAGTACAATAATTACGTTTTTACAAACAAGTTGTACTTATGATACTAAAACGTCTCATTTTTCCCAAGGTGTACAATGGGTCTATTTTAAGAACAGTGAAATAGCAGACAAAGCCTGCACATAATAGCAGTGCACAAAAAAACACCCTGGAAATACATCAGAGAAATAATACTTTGAGTATAGACGCAGTGTGGTATTTTAGGGAACTGGTGAATTCAGTAGGATATTCAGAGCTACTCCACTTTCTGCTTCAGCTAAACAAAGAATAATTTACCCACCAAGAGAGGTTCTGGAGTTACTTCATTTAGCATTTTACTGATCTAATAAAGTTTTAATTTACTTTATTCTGGTAAATCAATTCTAATAGTTTAAGGAAATAATTCAAGCCCAACCATGAGATTTTTTAAGTTCCCTTATGTACAAAGCTCTGACACACTGCTGCTTAATTACTATTTTTTAACAAAAGTACCGGCCTGTTGCCAAGAAAGTTAAATCTTAATTTTCTGACCAGCTCTACTCCAAGATTTGGAAAATTAAGGATTAAAAAGTAATATGCTTACCCAAGTAAAACTTACCATAATTGGGTTCTCTGTGAATAATTGCACTCAAGTAAATAGAACTGCTCATGGTACAGACTGCAACTCAGCATGAGCTACATTGTTGTATTCTGCTTCTTACTAATGGAGCCCCCATTTGTAATTACTTGAAAATATTATTAATATTGTTTCCCACAATCCATTTGTTATTTCTTGGCCCTTTGTTGACAAGAACCCCCTAAAAATACCTGATAAGACCACAACACCTCATTTAAATCCAAACACAATGTATTTATTGCATATTTTGTATTTATGTCCTACGCAGAAATGTCACAATGGAATAGAAATCAGATCTATGAATCACAGCAGAGGAGGTATGTTTAAATTCCATACATTTGTAAACATCACCAATTTCTATGGTCAGACAATCTAATCCCATCTCCTTATCTTTACCTCTAAATTCCTGCTGTAGCTACTGCATGCGCACATAGAAGAAAAGTTGTATTTCAGACAATTTCACAGCAATTTTCTGAGACGAGGCATAAAAATTGTATTTGCTTTTGCTTTACTGAAAAGAAACGAAGTGACTTCAGTTGTATTTGTTTAATAATAACCCTTGCTCAAGGCGAAGTCTGTGTTCAAACAGAACCGAACTGAACAAACTTCAATACAAAGTAAAGAGAAATGAAACTCTCGTATGAGTGTAACGACAAACCCATCCTATCCTAACCTAAACCTCTAACTGTCTAGCCAACAGAAATGGTCAGTGTTAGAGACTTATTTAAAGGCTCTTTCATACTTAACTACCTTGTTCAATTTAAAAAAATATATTAATAATTCTTACTGCATTTGAATTTCTAATGTTTACAGAGAGCTGAAAACAATTATGAGGTGACACAGGCAAAAAACTTCCACAGCAGCTTCTGAAATCAAATCAGGTTGAATTGACTGAAAAAAAAAACCAAAAACAAAAAAACCAAACACCACGCCCATTATCAAAATTGACCTTTCCCATGATCAAGTACAGATCAGAGTCTTAAAGCAGTAGTCAGAAAACAAGTATTGCAAACCCAGAAACCAAACTTATCAGAGAAAGTATTTAAGTTAAGTTCTTGAACTCTTGGTACTGTACTCATTTCAAGCTTGGCATGCGAGCCTGTGTGGCACTTTCTTTGAATCCCTAACACTGTTAGCCTCTGAAGACCTCATTTTATTGTCATTTCTTTCTTAACATCATCTCAGTGAGATTGGTTAGAGGCCCATGCCAGAGGCTTGACTGACAAGGCTTCAGCTTCAGCTTCAGATATTAACAGTGAATGTTGTCAGGAAAAGCTCCAGAGACTCCAGCTGGAGTGCTGTACACCACAGCAGTGGCCTAAGTGAACTAAGATACTTCTAAAGTACTACTTGTATATCTACAATTTGAGTAAGCATACATTTGAGAGAAATTCTAAGTCAAGCATTCCAGTTTTCTCTCATTTCTTAAAATACCTGTTAAAATACACATATAAGAAATACATACCTCTCCATTCTCCCTCTGTAATTTTGCTTTAATGGATAAGCAATAGTTGACATCACTGGTTTTTCTTAATTCTTAAGAGAAAAGGGAAAATAGGGAACGTCTGTGAAAAACGTGAAATAATTTTGCATATGCCAACTCAAAATACTTAGTTGAAGTAAATGGGGTGCATAAGGAACATAAAGATATGGGCACGATGGGCACCAAATTGTTTGCAACAGTCTGAAATAAAGAAGCCCACACAATTTCAGAAATCTTACTATGTCAATCATCAAATAAAATTCAGCTAGTCCATCTAGAAGATTTGTTTTTCTCAATCAGTAATTTACACTTTCGTGTAAAAAGGAGCAAGATCAAAATTCCCTACCAATTAAATCAGATTGTTTTCTATTCAAAAAATAAGCTATGTAATAATAATAAACATGATAATCCCATCTGAGGAACTGTCAGAATTAAGACTGCTCATGCAATTTTTCCTACAGTCTGAAATCATCAAGGAATTTAGCTGATAAAACCTAAGAAACCTCTAAGAAATGCGCACAGATCTTAGTAATATATTGTACATAAGTGTCTAGACTTCTGAAAAGAATGCCATTTTATATGTTAGCTACTTCTGAAAAGTATGGAAATAAATTCAAATGAAGAGGTTTCTAAAATCATTGGAATTATATTTTTTCTACAGTTTCATTTTGCGAACCATTTTGCTTGAAATTTTTTGAAGTAATTCTCTAGAGGCAATAATAGTTACAGACTATTTCATTCCCAGTGGTGAAGATTTCGTAAAGTTTTAAGCAAGGGAGCATAAGAATATATAATTGAGAAGTATTAAGCACCTCTAACTGTATTCAAGGAAAATTGCTTTAGTGCAGACTGCAAGACACTAAAAGAATAAAATACATTCTGCCTACACACTTGTGTAGATCCATAAAAGAAGCATTTTAATTTATTAAATTCTGAAATGTAGGACAATTCACTACAGTAAGCCCATGAGGAACTAGCAAACTGTCCAACTGCATTCATTAACACATCTCACTTTAAGTAGAGGCAACATCTTGTCCTCCTTCACAAAGCATGAACTTGGTGAAATCATCAGGATGTAAGATTACCTGTAGCAATTTGATGGAAAATTACTGGAATTGGCTCTGTTGTTACTAATACATCTTCATCATTATCAGAACTGGAAACGTAAGTGTTATCTACAAAAGAAAAACACCTCGCATGTTGAAGGCCCGCGGTGCTTTGTCAACCCGTTCCCTCATCATCCATCCCACCCTTTTGTCATAACGAATCATCTTGCCAGTGATTAAAGAAGCCCAGCACACATCTCCTGGTGTGTTTTCTCTAATGAGACTGCTGACAAAAAGAAAAATACCAAAAAAGATGGAATTAAGACCCAAATTTTATACAAGCAAACCCCTGGATTCCAATGTCACAGTTTTCAGGAATTGTACCAAGCAACACTCAGAACTGTTCTATCAAGGCTTACGGGGGTTTGAGCCAAGCTTTTCCAAAATGAAGAGTGCTTTTTATCATGCTTGACACCAACACTCACACATGCAGAGTGAGCTTATGAGCACAATATTCACACATGCCTGTGCCTCATGTTATCTGGTCTCAAGAAGCATGTCTGAATTATCTTCTAATCAATGGAGAACATCTTCTTTACAAGATTGAGGAAAAAGAAAGTCTTAGGTATGGATATGAATATGGAAATTATATTCTAAACTTCCTCATAAAATGTGAGGTTAGGTGTGTTTTTTTTTTAATTTCCAACTAAACGGAGGAGGAACAGCAAGGTGTTAGGTAGTATCTGCAGAAGCTGACTTTGCATGAATTGTTGAACTGCCCATGAAGGAACTAAGATTTTGTTTTCTAACGATATGGGGTGAAACAGACTTTGCACTTCATTGCAAACAGATTGACAATTAAGACTATCATAGATAGAGAAGTAACAGAACTGAAACAAGGGCTATCATCACTATCATTCTTAGCATACTACTGCAGTCTGGGTCTCAAAGCCTTGGAGTGCTTCCAATGGAATGTTAGAAATGTTAGCATTAATTTATCAGAAAATTCAGCAGTATTGTCCCTTGCACTAGAGTGGTTCCTAGAAGCCTACATTAAGACTCTGGGGTTTCCATAGCTGCCATTCTGCTGCTCACAGGTGGGACTTTCCCAGCCTGTGGGGCTGAGATTCAGCCTTTCTACCACATTCACACATCTGCTGCATCTGGTGTAATCCCACATTCTCTCCTGCTTTCACTCTGTGTTCTCCCACGAGGTAATGTGGGTCATCTGAACACAGTACAGCAAATACACCCTGTGAGCAGGTAAGTGCTCCGGGAGGCTGGCACTCTTCCCTGAGCACTGCACTCTAGCAGGCACAGCAACCTGCTCCATCTGCTCAGTCTGCATCTGCTCTGCAGTTGGCACGGCACAGTGAACACGAAAGGGGGCCCCTCCAGCCATCGGTCAGCTTTTGCTCCTTCTGCTGCTTTTGTCCATGGGGAGGACAGGCTGTACACTGTGCGTTCAGGGCAGCTGCACCTTACCCTCCCCATGCCCACTGCCTTGCCTCCATCTGCACGCACACCTCACTGTCATTGCTTCAGTCCCTGCATAAAACATAGAACATAGAATTGCTCAGGTTGGCAAAGACCTTAAAGATCATCAAGTCCAACCACAACTTCTGGATATGAAACTCACGCCCATTCCTTTCCAAAGCTGGGGAATAACTTACTGCTGTGTAGTCTAACGTACTGCTGTGTAGTCTAATGAGCAGGAATAACTGAGATCATCATTTGGTTCTAAATAAATGTACCCAGCACTGTATAGATGGGTGGGGAAAAGGAAATCCATGTGCTAAAATTTATAGCTGTATGAAAAAGTAGGAAATACAACGATCTGTGCTGTAGAAAATATACAAAAATATACATATATGGAAAAAAAGACAACTCAACTAAAGTTGTATAGATTTTAATTATATTTTTATGTCCACTGATTGTCATTCATTCTTGGCAGCTGGATAGTATGTTTCACTCACTGCCAAGCTTTTGTTTTTCTTTTCTACTTCTACTTCTACCTTTTTTTTCCATTTGTGTGGTGTTTTGTTTTGTTTTTTTTTTTTTCCTTTTGTCAGTCTAATGAAACTTGAAATAAAGATAATGGTTTTCATTTGCTTTCTAGAGGATCCCATAGACAGTGTCTGCCTGAACCTAATTCAGGGAGGCAACAAACCACTCACTACCAAGTGGGTTGTCTCCACCTCTGCTAAAGTCTAACATAGTCTAAGAAAAGGATGCTTCTGTTAACATATCTACAATCCAAAAATAACTCAGATAAAAGACTGCAGCAGTTCTAAAAGTTTATGGCAGCCAGCAAGTATCAGTCAGAAAACATATTCATTAGCAAAATGCTTGCTGCTGCAATTGTTCTCACAGGAGTCATGATCCACTCATATTAATGGGACTTCAGTCTACACATTGATGGTATATTCTGTAACTGCTCCTAAGGAGCATTATTTTTCCTCACTTTTTTCAATGTTATGAGAAAACAGTTACCAAGGTATTTTGCTGGAACAGTTATTACCCTACCTATAAAGTTTTCAGTGATATTTTCACATTTTCAGCAATGTATAAATAACTCTCAGACACTACTGTGTCATCACTCTCATTAACTTCTTCAGCATGCCTTTGTGAGCATATTTTTAGCTTTCACTCACAATTATGAAACTTTCAAGTACCTTTCATTATTGAAAGCTGTCATGTCATGTTATGGTTCCCACAGGTATGATTTAATATTCAGCTGTTTGTAATCTTTTGATGCTTTATGAATCAATTCAGCAGTAGCTACACACTGTTATCAGTGGCAACACTGTGATGTGTAAAAGCAATGCAGGGAGCTATACGTAGTACCCACAGTTCTTACAGTATCCAAGATTTATTTGTGGGGTCACTTTTGGCTGAATGAACATTTGTAAGGCCAAATTTTTTTCTCTTTCCATATATTGATCACATACATTAACAATTTATCTTATGATCAACTGACAGTTTTCTCCCAGATTTCATCTCCTGGATTTCAAAACCACTGTGTATTACATATCTTTAATCTCCAAATGATACAACTTTGTTATAGCTACACACTAATGAACTTAAACTTTGATCTGTAAAGACTTATCCTATAAGAAATGTAATCTGATGAGCACATGCTGCTCTGAACTCCAGCAACTAGTAACAATGCTTAAAATCATCTTCGAGTTGAGGAGGACACCAGCACAGAGCTTCCCAGGGTGGACACCATCACATTCAGATGTGTCTCTGAAACATCTCTAAAAATACATACCAGAAAAGAGAGAGCCGTGATCAGCTGTAACGTTAACTTAAAGATTTAATACAAAGAGAGGAGAATCTGGCTTACCAAATCACATTGCCTATTTTTAGGATCAAAGCTGGAAAACAGCGAAGTATCATTATTATTCCTAATTCTCTAAACACCTCTTCATCGCAGAGCAGGTGTACATATCGCAAAAGCTTGAGATAGAAATAAAATCAGCTCTTCCAAAGGCATGAAGGGTTAGATTTCAATCAATAAACATGCACAGCTGGTTCACTCCTCCTCACCAAGTTAATTATAGTGTAAAATGAACAAATTCCAGTTGGCATTAATATATAGGGGGCAATGACAGAGAATATTTATTAGGTTTTAGGGCCAAACTAATTCAGACCTGTAGACCACCAGGGCATACTGCAAGCAGCATCTGTTAAGGGAGGTTTGAGGACTGTCAAACAGAAGAGCTTGCCAGGAGATTAAATCTCATTTGCCATGGGAGTAATTGCTGGTTCAGTGCTCTGGACTGTCATTTAGTTTAGGGGTTCCCAGGGATAAAGTTCTGCAACCTCAAAATAGCTTAATCACTGAAATGAATAAATCCATTCCTTAACAAAACAAACCATTAACATTTTTTCAACTATTTGTCTCTCTTTTCATTGTTAGAGCAATCAAGTGACCAATTAATTTATGAATATGACTGTATTTTATGACTTTCTGCACCACCTGTTGAACAGATCATCATTACTAGCAGCTTTTCCTTCAGTTGTTACTAGCGGGAAAAAAAAAAATTCTCTCTCATAAAGGTTATGAGTATTCTTACACAAAATCCGTTGTATTTATCTCATCACTACTGACAGTAATTTCTCTCTGCCTCTGCTTCAAACACTGGTGTTTTGAACAGGCACAGTTTACTGCTGCTTAGCACTGAAGAAGATGAAAACATTGCTACTTCAGAGATTGTAAAAAAAAGAAATATTCTTTTCAGACATATTACAGAGATGCTACGGAAAATAATCAAAAAAGGACACAGACTTTCATACCATTCATAGTATTAACATTATTAAATACTCCCAGGTACAAAATACACAACGTGATGCAATCTTGCACTTATTACTGTGGACCACTACTTGCACAGTGCCTGTCTGCCCTCAGCCCTGTTTCACTCTCCCATTTCAGCTTCTGTAGATTATCTGCCATGAGAATCTACCTATGAAGTAACTGTGCAGGCTGTCTGTGAAGGAAATAGTGAAAATAAGTACGCTGCCAGTCAGCTTCTACTCTTGGCCAGTTGCCTTTTATACAGGTGATTCACCTTGTCTAGGCTGGCCACATGGTTACACAAACTCTTTTGCCAGCTCAGCTCAGGGTAAAGCAGAAAGGCAGGACTGAGCAGCTGGGAACAGCTTTGGAAGCTTACATTACCAAAGACATACCCACACACAAGCCCTTGGCTCCAGCAGACTCTGAGAAGCATCAGTGCACAGTTCGCAAGCTTAACTTTAAGAACATGAGTAGTCTCATTAAGGTTTAATACACTGAAGTGCTTTGCTGGCCCCATGCCAGACTGCTCAGCCTCTTGAAGGATCAAGCTTTATCTACCACGCCAAAGAGGAGCTGGGCACTTTCTTGTTCCTCTATCAGTGTTGGCTCCAAACACAAGCAGCATCACACGCTCTGGTCTCAGGGAACCTGTGAACCAGGTTTTCTCACCCTGACCCAGTTGATAAATGATGCCTGAAAAGGAGAAATGACTGTGAAAATTATCTAACTAACGGGAAGTGATTAGCACAAGGATGCACCTGGAACACATTAACACTCTTTCAAATATTCTCATGTGAATACCGTAAGTTATAATAACACATACACATATGTCATGAACAAGAATGTTGCACTGTACCTGGGTAGTCCTCAGAGACGTGCACTGAATAGGATACACTGTAAAAAGGAAAAGAAAAAAAAAAAGAAAGAAACAACAAAATTAATAATTACAATAACTGCTGAGGTAAGATTTTTTTTTCCTGCTCCTGTATTATCCTACGTTTATTTATAGAATCCCGATGGTTTCCAGAACAGAAGCTAACAGCTATTTTGATGGCTTTTGAAGTGCTCAGCTAAGAAAAAGATGTCATGCCCATTCTGAAAGTTTACTCTGCTGAACTGGCACATCCTGATTTCAACCTTCTTAAAAAGAATATAAAGACGGTATTATATTTACTTCAGAGTCATATTTCACAATGTATGTTTGCCTAAATAAACAAATAAATAAAAAGTTGCTCTGTGAACACCATATATAGAAAAGCCCAGCTTTCTCTACAGTTCTTTCTGGGCTTTACTCAAAGCCCAGCCCGAAGCCTTTTGTGCATCTGGGTACCTCTTTATACTTCTGTTACTCTCAGTAACTGAACTGTAGCAGGCTCTGTACTGCTTAGGCTCCTTCCTCTCAACAAAACCCCACATTTATAAGACTTGTGACAATCCTATTTGACGCCTATATCTCTCTGTCAAGCTGAGTTCAATTCAAATTTAAAAGAGCCACAGTCACTAGTGAGTGTCTTCACCACACATGGATTATTTGAATCTGTTTCTTCAGAAAACAGATACACAAACACTGTTCTCATCTCTTACCTATGTCCATGTGTGCCTTCCCTAAGGCTCACTAAATTCACTGCCCCTTTGATTTTTTCTTTTTTTTAAGGTTTATGTACATCTTCATTTTGATTAAAAAAAAATAAAAAATCAATTCTACAACATGCTGAAAGCTTTCTGCTGTATAATTCATATTCTTTCCATCTCTAAATTCTATAAATTGTATGTATCAACCTACACATTTAAATAATACATGATGCATGTTTATGTCTGTAGTGAATTAAGGAGACAGACAAAGACAGAATGGCACAGTTCTCTTAATAAATTTTACTGCGCATTGTGCATTGTTGAAAACAGATTCAGTGCATCTTTTTCAATTACATGAATACAACTCCCATGTAGACTATAAAATGAATTCACATATGATTTTTCTCTCTCTCTCAAGGACTTCAGCTAAATGAGTTCTACTTTCAAAATTCAATGATGGTAGGAGGTAATCAATACAAAAAAAGATAGATCTCATACTTTCTTCCATAAATCAATCTATTACAGAACAGCTCTGTCACCTGTTTTTGCACATAATCTTTTCTAACATAATTCGTTTTATGTATTGTTTGACTAAGAAGCAGAGATGCCTGTTTCTTCAACAGCTGCACACATCCACATAACTGGAAGCAGAAAGAGTGTTTATTATAGCTGACAACAGATTTAGCCACACAACTCTTGATGCTTCAGTCATGCCAGGATTAAATCCCATCATTGTGTAAAGCCAACATTTTGTGACTTTTCTCTTTTAGCTCTTTTCTAGATATTTGGGTAGGAATCATCTGTAACTCATCATCTCGGAGCATTTTCCCTAAGGACTGGGGGATATTGAAATGTAGTTAATCTCTCATGGCACGAAATGCCATTATTTTAAGAGGAGAAATATTTCAAAATAAGGGAATATTATACTTCTGAGTACAGTCATTTGTGGAGAGTTTTGTCCTATGGTACAAATGACCGCAACAACAAAACACGAAGCACAAAACCAACAAAAACAGCAATGAGTTAATGAAGAGTCTGTTCTTAGTAAAACTATCTTCTAGAAATTGCATTTGCAGCCATGACCTTTACCCAAAGCAGTACTTCAGCCTCACTCTTTTAGACTGGCAGCTTGCATACCTCTTTGCTGTCTGTTTTGTATGGGTTTGTTTGACTGGTGTTAAACAGAATGATCGTTCAAGTGTAGGTTTTCATCACAAAGAAAAGAAAAATCTTTCTAGAACCAAGCAAATACTCCATGTTCAAACCAAAAATCTTCTCAATCCGTTTTAAAACCTGAAGCAAAGCAAGGAAATTCCGTGTACTTACATCAAATAAATAAATAAATAAATAGATCATGTTGAAGAGAGGAACAGGGGCTCGAGCAGCTACAGAACTCCCTTTAGTGAAGATATTCAAAACTCAATTTGATAAGGCCCTCTGCTACCTAACTTAACCGCGAAGACAGATGGTACTTCCAACTTGGTCCTTCTTTGTTTAGAGAGTACACCAGATAGTCTGCACAGGCTACTCCCCTTGTGAGTTACTCTATGCTTCTATGTGCAGAAACCCTGTAAAATTGTGTTTCTCTTCCTTCTTCTTCATATAGGAGCTGTGACAGCAGCAGTTGCGGTCACATTAAATGGAAACTCATGAAAAAATACCCTTCTGGGAAAAAATATTTGAAAGATGGAAATAAATTTAAAGATTTATGAAGATGCAGGTTAGAAATAACTTCAAACCACCTCCTGCAATGACTGTAAGCAAATTCAGGGTCCAATACAGAGCCCAAAAAATTCCAGTAGTGGTCTCAACACTGTGATGAATATTACCAGGAAGGGGAAAGGTAGAAATTATATGAAGTAATTTTTTTTTCTGTAAACCTCAATAAAGAATCCTATCACAGATAAAATTTTGCACCAATATCTGATGTCATTTCCATTTGAAAAGCATTAACAGAAAGTCTGCCAACTCAAAATCATAACATGTTGGAAGTAATAATGGCATCTGTTAAGACTGCCACCTCAGAGGAGAGATTTTTAAGGAGATATGAACCAAAGCTTAAAGAGCAAAATACTTGAAAATGGGATATTTACTTCCAATTTGATAAAACAGCAGCTTTTATTAAAAATAGTACTGATTTGGATTAGGAAATGAATAAGTGTAGCTTAGTCCTCAATTCAGCATTTTTTTATTTCCTCTGTTGGGTGTGTTTAACCTGATCACACTGTTAGCCTCTCCATTCTAAAAAAAAATAATAATAAATATATATATATATATATATTTAAAATGGGGGGAGGGGGAGAATGTATAAAATTGTCTTCCATTTAAATTTTGATTTTCAGTGCACATTGAGGTCTCTGTGCTGTGAGAGCTTCAATGTCCCAAGTCACTGTGCGCTGAGAAGTACCACATCAGAAAGCTCTCCCACAAGTACAGCCTTTCAGATAGGTCATTCCACTTGCACACACTTCAAATCCTATTTGTAGAGAAAAAACTGCTTGCTGGAGCTGCCAGAGAGAGAAAGTGCTTTGCTTGGGCCCAGAGGCATATGTAAGTTTTGTTTGGGCTATGGAAACAAAAAAGCCACAACTACTGAACAGAGCTCAACTTGTTTTTCTGTTGCAGCTCGCCCCTGTGACTGCCATATTTGATCACATTTGGGTATATTTTCTACAGTAAGGATAAAATGCTTCTTACCAATTGTGCACCTGAGCTGTCAGAAACACAGCTACAACAGGCTAACAGAGGTCTCTTAAGAGGTTCCAGTCCTGCAACACTGAAACATTTTCCCATTGACTTAATTAATACTTTGGAACCAAGACGGAAACACAAGACGCTGATAGCTTAAAGCACCTTCAAAAACCACAGACTTCAGTGAACGCGCAGATGTTCGCACCTCTCAGTGGTAAAGCCTCCCAGAGCCAAAGAAAGCCTGCACTGAAGCAGTTTTCTTGTTTAAGTACTCAGAAATGCAACTGGAATGAATTTAAGCCTGGTCTCCACACTCCGCACAGAAGTAAAACATGATTCATATTTCAGTGAGGGATGTGATTTTTTCTTCTGGCAAAGCAGCTCCTCTGTACAACCCTGGTACAGTTACACTGCTATAAATACAGCTTATAGCACTATAATTTATGCCCATTCCCATAAACACATTCAAACCAGCCAGCCATCACCTTTGCTAGTTTCATTCTATTGGTTCTATTGCTTCATGAGCACAGTTAAACTCTTGGCTGTAAACAAAGCCGCAATGATCATTTTATTTCTGCTTTATTCAGCTCAGACCCCCTCCACAGGGCATCCTACAGTACATGTATTTCTCACCCTATAAGCTCAGAACAACGTTCAGTCTATAAATGGTCTTGTAAAATTTTTGTTATTTAACAAACAGTAAAGCACCATATGAAATTAGTGAGAGATGTCATGTTTCCCTTGAGATTTTAATGTAAACTTCTTACTGCTTGAAATAATATGAACAGTCAGAGCTCCAGCCTTAGTAACAATTCTATTCACAAGGCACTTCTTGCAAGCGTTTTGAAATGTGCTTTAACCGTATCTGCTCCTTCTTCAGAGAGATTGTCCTGCAAAGATCTATCTATCTGCCTTCATGAATTAAGTCATAACTTAGATTGAAAGCCAAAACATAACTGCTGTTTTTTATATGTGTCTGCCCCATTTTGATAAAGAACAAGCACATTCACCTACATTTGTTATTACTGTAATTTCCAAAAGTTAAACAGGACAGTCTTTGCAGATTCACAGAGCCATTTCCAGAGGCAGGATCCAAACCCACATTACTTAGCGAGCAGAAGGAGTATATGCAGACAGAAATACAAGCCTCTAGCACTTGGATCTGAGAAAGGTAGGCCTAAATTGCCTGTGGCTGTCCCAACCAAGCAAAATTTTTGAGACAGTAAACCACGCTGCTGCACAGGAGTTGCATGTAAGACATGTCTTTTGGGGCCCAAACTGAACATACTACCAGGCAATACAATACACAAAAATGTAAGCTCCTGAGCAAAGAAAATAAATAAATAAAACAAAATAAACAGAATCAGGCAGAAAAGCAAAAGGTACTGCACCTGTTTATTCCCTTATATATAAGAATGGTCTTGTTTCTAGAGGATTAGTACAAAAAAATAAAATAAAATAAAATAAATCTGGAGACAGCAATGTTTTTTGAAAATAAAGGTTTCCTGACAAACTTGTACCTGTCATTTTGCCAGGCTGTATCTCTCTAAATCAATTTATAGGATTTATAGGATTGTTTTCCATGCCTTGAACTGTGTTTTTTACCTATCATGGCATAAACCATAGGGTCAGACATGCATCCTGAAGGCACAACAGTGACACTGTAGCAGAAGTGTATGACGTATCTTCCCATCACATTCACTTTATCTCTACTTTATGCCACCTGCAGTTTCTCTCTAGGAAAGAAATCCTTCAAGCTGAATTTCCAACTGCTTTTCACAGCAGAAACAGCATGAAGCATCTGGTACAAGTCTAAGATTTATGCTTATGGAACGGTTCTGACAATTCAACCATCTCTGTCCCATGGCAACAGCTGACTTACTGCCTTATTAAGTGTGGAAATTGTGATGTAGTTTCTATTCCAGTTTTAGCTCTTTCTACTAGAGCCAGAGCTCCATGTGCGGCTAACAAGCTTGCAGAAACAAGATTTTTTAGCATGTGGAACTCATGATAGTCTAAAGCCAATCTATAACAAAACGTAAGAAGAGTAAATAAGACTTTCATCTTTATGCATCAAAAGTTACAGAACTCATAGGTTACTTTTTTTTCGATGGTCAAAATCCACAGTCTAGTTCATTAGTGAAGTAATGGAAGAGGATGCGCAAAGCTCTGTACAAGAAAAGCAATACTAAGACTCAGCAAAGTAAGTTATGAACAAATACAGAAGATTAAATGCTGCTTTAGGATTGATTATATGCCTTCTGAACAAGTTAGCAAGCTGAAAGAAAAGTTAGTGAAATACTTTCAAGAAAAATAAAATTGTACTGGTGAAAATTTGGGGTTGAGATCCTATATAATATTTGTGAAAATTCATCATGACACAAATGTGATGTTTTCACTTTCCACTCTGGATGAAGCAATAGGAAGGAAGATGAACAAAGTCCAACTGAACAGATGCAACAGAAATTGTAATTTTTTACCAATTTCTGGTTATAATTACTCTTTTTTTTTAAAAAAAAACTTATCTTCAGTATCTACACATGACATGTAACAGAAGAACATTTCACAAGTGTCCACTAACTACAAAAAAAGTATTTCCACTCTCATCTTGCTTCGTTTCCTAATCTTTGAAAATGCTTCCAAATGCAAAAATGCTTTCTGTTACTTTTGTGCCCTTTAGCCTTCTTTTCTCCTTACAGAATAATAGAATCATGGAATCACTAAGGTTGGAAAAGACTACTAAGACCATCTAGTCCAACCACCAGTCCATCATAATCATGCCCAATGAACCATTTCCCTAAGTGCCACATCTACATATTTCTTGAACATCTCCAGCACCAGTGACTGCCACCTCCCTGGGCAGCCTGTTCCAATAGCACACCACTCTTTCTGAGAAGAAATTTTTTCTAACATTCAACCCAATCCTCTCCAGGCATAACTTAAGGCCACTGCCTGTAGTTCTGCCACTGGTTACCTGGGAGAAGTGGACAACCCCCACATTGCTACAACCTTCTTTCAGGTCACTGTAAGGTGTGATGAGGTCTCCCCTGAGCCTCCTCTTCTCCAGACTAAACAATCCCAGCTCCCTCAGCCACTCCTCTTAAGACTTGTGCTCCAGACCCCTCACCAGCTTTGTTACTCTTCTTTACACAAAACCACAACTTGACCCTGAAGTCAGACTCTTCCCACCGTTTTACTTCTGACCACTGTTTTTGATCAAATGAAAGAAAAGCAGTTCAGAATGAATTCTAAAACAAACAAACATCACTCTTTTTTCTAGTAGCTGGTCTGAGATGAGGCATTCAGGTACTGACTGAAAAACTAGGTTGGCTTGAGAGGATCTGGAATATTTAAGAAGAAAAAAAAAGACTTTTTTTTTAACTTTTCTTTTTCTTTTTTTAATAGCTGGCCTTATTAGAATTGGCAAATTCTCTAGAGAGAATTAAAATCCAAAAGTTAAAGGTGCTGCAAAAGGATTCAGTGTCAAGTTCTTCCAATTTGTATGAAAATGACATGCATGCAAATAAGAGCAAGAGACCCAGCAGTCACAAGCAGTAATTTTCTGCATCAAAAATCTCTTCTGCTTAATGGACACTGCCAAAAGACAGACTTTCCAGCATCACAGATAAGATACAATCATTTTGCTTTATGCTGAAATCAGTGCAAATTTAACTATTCCTTTTAACAAAAGGAACTGTAAAATGAGAACTATAGTAATAGTTAGGCCTACAGCTAAAGGCCTATAGACCAAAGAAACTTAAAGCAAAATCCCCTCTCAGCACTGAATTGTCACAGCCAAAGTAAATTATGTTAGTTTTTTTGTCTATGAGCAAGTGAATTATAAAAAACAAACAAACAAACAAACAACAACAACAACAACAACAAAAGACAATCCTGCTCTTCCATGCTGAAGCCATTGAAAGAGCCCATCCCACTCAGGACACTACAAGCAAAGGTTCCACTGATGCCAATTTTCAGAAATAAACATAAAATGATGGCAACATTCTAGTCGTTCTTGTTGGTATGCTATTTAATCAACTACAATGTCTTTAGTAAAAATACATGTGAAAATTTAAAAATATAGTTATAAACATATTTATAATATAATGTATTCTTTTAATGTGAGTGAAGTAAGTACACATTTGTGTGTGAAGTAAATACTGTTAGCACATACAAGATCAGCAAGTACTGTATTTAGTTCATTCATGGTACCTTTGCAATGTAGTCCCAATAATGGGACAAAAACATGAATAGAAGTGAAAAAAAATCAGTTGCATAAAATATTAAAAACAAAGCTACACCCATCTTCAAATAGAACAGCAGAAAGACTCATGCATGAAGTCCAGCAGAGTTCTTAGAATGTGACAAGACTGCAGGTAAGTTGCACAGAAAATACAAAATATCTGGCCACTGACACTCCTGGTGTTTCTATAAAGAAGAAGTAAATTATTTTGCTAAAAATTTCAAGATGTATTCCACAAGGTACAAGTTTTGGCGATTTTTTGTTTGTTTTACACATTTGCAGCTTCCTATACAACTGGACTGTGAATCATTTAAAATCTCTGCCATTTTCAGGATTCCTGATTGAAATAAGAAAAATGCTCATGGACTTCTAAACAACTTTTTAAGTACTCTTTAAGTCATTTTGAATGCACATGTGTGCATGCCAGCAATTTGTTTTCACATATACAGGCCACTTTAAATCTCCTTCTGAAACACATTACTTCCTTGAGTTTTCACATCCCCTGCCGTCCAATAATTGACAACCCAGCATCAGGCACATCTAGTCTTGCTGCTATACAGAGCCAGCTGATAGCAAAGAACTGAATTTGTGCATACACCCCTTTCACTACGCATCAAATCTCCCTACGGCACATCTGCAGTTATATGGGAAAGAATAACACGTGATGTGAGTTATCTTTTCCTCTAGCTGCTGGAGAACGTGCACATGTGATGATGTATAATTGGTTCCAGGCAAATCTACCATTTATTTTGATGACAAATGAAAACTATTTCAAAGAGATACAGGCAATGTCAATATATCAAAAATGGCACTGTTTTCATTTATTGACAGCCTGGAGGAAAAGTGGTCCTGAGTCAAAACTACTACATGTTTGCATTTGTCACTAAGAATAATTATACTACTGACCCTTTCATATAACCAAAGCATATCTGAATCAAATGGTGAACATTATTCATAAAGAGCTGCCTGATTTAGCATGTTATTTAAATAAAGAGGACACAAAAGACAGCAGCTCAACCATTTCCCTTGCACAAAGCTTCCAATGAAAAAATGCATAACTTCTAGTAAATGCGCAGAAATCTATGGGATTAGTCACCACTCCAGCAACATGAAGATACTCCTTAAGATTACCAAGGACACGTGGAAAAAGATAAAAAAGGATGGGCCATGTATTATTTTGAGGCTGGATAAGGCCCTGGGCAACCTGATCTAGTTGTGATGTCCTTGTTCACTGCAGGAGAATTGGACTAGATGGCTCTCAGAGGTCCTTTCCAGCGCTCAGGATTCTATGATTCTGTGATTTGCATTCTACATAAAATTACCCAAAAATATGACTATATGTTCAATGTCAGATTGTCCACAATCGGACTATGTAAGAAGTGGATTATTTCACCCAGGAATACATAAACAGTGTGTTTGGTGTCTTCTTGCAGTCACCCTGTTTGACCAGCACCAGATTGATACTGATCTCTTTAAATCTCTCCTTTGTGCTCTTTCTCTCCACTGGTCCCACTGGCTTGCATTCTCTCTCTCCACCCTCCCCATTAGTTCTCCAGCCAAGTTCAGTCTTCCCCAGGATACAGAATGCAAAAGAAACTCTGGACACCAAACTCAGCATGTAAAATCATAGCCTTTGGTCACCTTACTTTCAGTGTTGTGCTTTTTCCAACTCAGATGAGTTTTGTTCAGTAGAATAAAATTTTCCACTGTTCATCTTACTTCTTGTCTTTTTGGAGCATTGCTGTAAAAAGCAACAACATGGTGTGTTCTTTTTGGAATCAGTTAGGAGTTAATTCAAAGCCTTGAGGTTTTGGTCTACGCTGCTCCTTCTGGAAGGCTTTTCTGAGGCTTATTCTTTTGCCTGTAATTCTAGTAACTCAGTTATCAGTTTACATCAGCCGAACAGAAGAAACCTTTCCATCCCCTCTACAAAGCCACTGTGTTGAGATCTTCCAAAACAAGAAGAAAGGGACAATAAAAGAATTTACTGTAATTTCATGGCAGAGAAACAGGGTAAACTGCAGACTGAACAGGTGCAGCATACCAATGTCCCAAGC
Source organism: Tragopan temminckii (assembly GCA_028571105.1). NCBI lineage: Eukaryota > Metazoa > Chordata > Aves > Galliformes > Phasianidae > Tragopan > Tragopan temminckii. Next base: position 26,377 of record JAOWBP010073621.1, read on the forward strand.
AACAGAAGTGAGGAAGTCATGTCAGAGGAAGTTTGAGTCAACCTTTTTAGCAGATAATCCATCTTCTTGATAATAATTAAATACATAAATAAAGCATCTATAAATCCCTCAACACATTCATTGTTTAATGTCATTGTGCCCCTAGCAAGCAGAGCAGCTCCATTCCTCTGCATACAACATTCAGCAAAGGAGGAATGTCACAGGCAACATTCTTAGACCACTCCCTAGTCACTTAGCATTTTGCTTGTTTATCTAGTGAGGTGCACAACAGCCAGAACAATTGTGCAAGGAAGAGATAACACAGTAATAACATGCAGTTGTTTGTCATACATGACAGAATCAAAAATATTCCTAGCTTCCCCACAAACAAATTCCCCAAAACTTCTTGGTATTGCTGAAATACTGCATTTGTGCACCACAGATCCACAAGGATGTGTTATGGCCGGATGCAGGCTTTGCCTCATCAACCTAATAGACCCAAGAACAAGAGCAGTGCCAGGAGCAACATGAATCAGGACAGTGGTCAAGTGGTCAAGGATGCCTGTGACATCTCTGCCACTATATCGCATTCATGAAGAGTACGCACTCATGAACAGGAAACAAAACGGAGGATTCACAATGAGATGACAATGGGAAAAGACAACCTTTTCTTCTCTCCTTTTCAGATACGACAGGTTCAGTTTGAGGACACAGGTGAAATAACCCTTCAAATTCAACACTGAGTACAGGTTGTCCTGAGCATTAGAAAGATGTCAGCAAATGGGAGGGAGTTCAGGATTCATCAAGAAACAATTGCCAAACTGGCTGAACAGGTTGACAAGGAATAAAATGTGAATTGTTTCAAACAGCTAGGTGTACACCGTGGCAAATCGATGAGCAAGTGTGGTAGGAAATATGATAGTCACTGAAGCATATTTTCCAGAGGGCAAACAGGAAGATGAGTATCATATTTATAGGACTGCCCAAGGAAAAATGACAAGCCATATTCGGGTGAAATTAGAGAGAAAAGTATAACTCAAACATAAATCAGAAATGGTGAACCCCATTAAACAGTAAATTAGTTTCCTGGGGAAGTGGTGGCAAGCTAATCACATAGCCATTTAAAGTGAGTCAGGAGAAAGAGCTTAACTAAAATTTATGGAACAATTTTGTACTGGCAAGGATACTAACTAATGCATTTCCCACTGCTAGTTTCAAAGAGCTCTGAATGAGTAGAATGTTACTTGTCTTCTCAAGAGTAGCTCTGAGAACAAAGTTCTAGGTTGAATATGACACTGATGACTCTCAATGTGACTCACACAAAAAAAATCAAAGTATGCTGCCTGTACAGTATTTCAGTAGTGTGCAGAATAACAGCAGCAGGGAATTTCAGTTCAAGAACTTTTTATACATTTGAAGAGGCAGCATCATCTAAGTTCTGAAGCAGTTTTTCTGCCTAAGAATCATGAATTTTAGCTGTTTTTGAAATTCACATGCACTCCTCATGACAATGCAACAGAATACATATTGCACTTTTTTTTTTTTTTTTTAATCATCAACTCATCTAATCATTTAGCATCAGCACATCTAATATGGAATAATTTCTAAATATACGTACTGCATTTGGGTCACAGAACGCTTCTAGATACATGACTGCTCTAATAAAATTACATTTCATACCATACACAAACACATATGAATATTCTCTGGCAGATATCCCTATAGAAGATGTCTAGCAAAACTACAGAACAAAAAAGAATAATCAAATTTTAGTACACTACGCCAACACATAGGTAGATTTTGAATACTGTTTTAATTTGTAAAGATATAATTCAAAAAATCCCTCCCCTGGTCTTAATTAGACCTCCATCATCTCAAAGAACTAATTACATGTCAGATGAAACACTGATTAGGAAGTCCCTGTATTTTTGCAAAGGAAGAGGCTGGTCTGTTCTCAGGGCTGTTGCTGTGATTTGCCACGTGCCTGTGAGAAAGAAAAATGCACACATTCTTAAAAGGTGATCAGTAACTACAAAGTGTTCAGACACTGGTTTGCCTCTCACGTGTGCTAAACCTCTACTTCACTAACAGAAATCAGTGGGAATCATCTGCAGTTTTGAAAATGAGTCTAGATTTAAAAAACAATTAAGCAATAAAATTTGTACAGAGCCAACACCTATTTATATTCCCTTCAAAATCTCATCAGTATATACCACTATTTTAGATAATTCAATATCTAATTTAGGTATACAAAGAGTTGATAAATTCAGGGAGTTGGCTACCTAGACACTTTCTACAAGGTCTGAAGTTAAAATTCTTTGAGAAATTGATAAAAAATTGATAAAATATGATTCAGGTGAAGGCTCTCAAAACTGCTACACACTTTTCTCATGCAGACAATAGTCTTGGCCCCATGAAATTCAATAAGCAAAACTCTCACAAACTTCAAAATAGTTTACCCTTCATCTTCATCTTCTTCATCAGCAAATCTACAATTAAAAACAAAACAAAACAAACAAACAAACAAAAAAAAAAAAAACACAGAAAAAATGTATTCATCTCTTCTTTACTCCCTGGTCTGTTTGTACCATCAAAATCTGGAAAGTGTCCTGAAGACTGGAAACAATCTGTGAGTTATAAATTCTGTAATCACTCAGTCTGTGAAGTATTTCCACTACGACTAGAGAATGAAGAATAACCACGGCCAGGAAACTTTAGTCTTCTGCTAATTGAAGATTAAAACCACCCGTAAGTCTTTCACTAATGCAGAACTCTAAATCTGAATTCCACCTTAATAAAGGCAGAAATACAAGTATTAACGAAAATTATCACAAAATATCATGTGAACAGCAAAATTTAACCTATCAAAAGAAAAAAGATCAAACTCCAAAGAAAAATGCCTCCCTTCTTGATGTTATGCTAACATGCTCCTGAAGAACTGCACAGCTAGCAGAGCACTAGGCTGCAGAGAAAGCAGCAATGGAAGCAGCAATGCAGCTGCAAATGTATGTCACCCTGCTTACTGAAGCCACTGCTCTCAGGCACCTAAATATAGAGAAACAGAAGTCTGATTCAGACATGTATATCTTAAAATTTGGGCCAGTTTAACCAATTTTCTAAGTGTCTTCCCAGGCATGTCATGATATAAGACATATACAGCACTGGGTAAGTGAACTGCTTCTCATTCAAAGAATACAGAGATAAAACAATGTAAATATGAACACTTGGGTGTATTTTCTTAAGTTGAGGGTTGGAGCTTTCCTTGAGTCACACAGATGCAGTTCCCCAGGTGTGTGGCTACACTACATTTTAATATCCTCAAAAATATTCCCTCTAAACATTTATCCGCAGATGTGGGTCAAACTGTTCGCCTGCTTATACAATTGTTTATCACCAGAAATATCAGTGATGTGAGTCATATGAGTACCTAGATCAATAAATATCTTCTACAGCCTCATCAGGTGCTACAGCAAACCAGAAGGCTGGAGGCAGAGTGATTATGGTTCACTCCATTTTGAAAGGTCACTCACTTTCCATCATCTGATAGCGTCATTAAGCCCAAGAGAAGTGGGATAACTGTTCAAAATTATTGCCTGGGGTGAAATGGAACAGTAAAGCTGTAGCACTTATTTGCACCAGAGAAATTAAGGGGAAAATAACAGTCTCCTTTCACATCAGGACGTGTATAGCAGAGGGTCTGAAAAATATAGCAGTATTTTACTGCTTAATGAAATACTTTCAGTGATATATTAAAGCACTGAAATTATTACTGTGGGAGAGTT
>JAOWBP010073689.1:0-30117 GCA_028571105.1 Tragopan temminckii
CAAACCCCCAGTACATTATATGATGTTATGATGTGGAATACTGATCACCAAAAGTCATAAAACCATGACATATGGTTTATAACTCCTGAGTACTTGCTCTAACAAATTAATGTGTCTGTAGACTTGAACTACATGACTTACAAATCATCTGGTGATTTGAAAAAAATTCTGTGTTGGTGTTTTTAGGAATTGTTGATGACTTGACAGCAGCTGGAGTAAGATGCTTTGGTCCCACGGCAAAGGCAGCTCAGTTGGAGTCCAGTAAGAGCTTTACCAAATCCTTCTTGGATCGTCATGGGATCCCAACTGCGAGGTGGAAATCTTTTACTGATCCAAAAGCAGCATGTAGCTTCATTAACAGGTAAAATTCTTTGTAGTGGAATTTTTTTTTCCAGCAGTGTACAATGTGCCAGCTATCCAAAACAAACAAATTCTTACCAATTCTTACCAATGTATTAATACTTTTAGCTGTGATAGAATATCTACAGAGGTTTCAAAGGATAATCTGTCTATCACATTTCAGTAATAATTTAACGGTTCCTTATTTATTGCTCTTTTAATGAAAATTAAAAGTTCATCCTTCAGTCTGCAAGCAAATATGGGAGAAGTTTTTGTGTTTTTCAGACTGCCAACTATGGAAATCCATCTGAAAGTCTGAAATCCAGTCTGAAAGACATAGTATGTTCTATATTTTCTGTACTTGCCTCCATGAGTATAAATTCTGCTTCTGGGCTTACCCAGCGAATAGTGATCTACTTATCAGAGAATGATCCAGCTGACCCAAGATTACTACATTATTAAATTATTCGAAGAACAGCAACCTTTCAGAACCATAGTGAAATTCAGTGGTAAACAAACCAGAAAGCAGAAATCCTCAGGACAGCGTAAGAAGAGAATCCTGGATTTTATTTGTCTGTTGCTTGGTAACACAAAATTATTACTATAATACTGATGAGTATTTTGTTTTTGCAATCATCAGCATTTTTCAGAATGTTTAAGATATATATTTGGAATATAGAGTGTTTACTGTTGAATCTTTCTTCTCTGTCTTTTAAGTGCAAACTTCCCTGCTTTAGTTGTAAAAGCTAGTGGCCTGGCAGCTGGCAAAGGAGTAGTTGTGGCATCAAACAAAGAAGAAGCCTGTAAAGCTGTTAATGAAATCATGCAGGTGAGTAGAAATGTCCAGGCACCGATTGGAAGAGTTCTCACCAAAAAAAAAAAAAAAAAAATTGTTAACCATGTCAAAATCTGAGATGCTTTTTTTTTTTTCCTTTTATTTCTGTATAATAGGAATTTAGCTAGCAGAAGTCAAATATTTTATCCGTTATTTGGACAGCTACAAAGCAGTTACATGTATTGCTTGAGGCAGAGTACTCTTTCTAGGTATAGTACGTGTAGGCTAAAATAAAATGGCTCTTACTGAAGATCTGCACATACTTCAGTATGGATTGCTTTTAATCTCTCTGCGTCCTTGAAGACTCTGCTACAATGAAGCAGGTGCTACAGTGCTCTAGTATTAAGACTGCAATTAAGTATTATCTTGACATGCAACATCAGCTTTAAAACTCCTGATACACAGCGCTTACATGTATAGTGAAATTCCTGTGGAATTATTTCAATTTAAGCATACGTTTAGTTAGGATGTTTAACAAATAAATTAGCATCAAAATCTGAAGGGAACCAAAATGAAGCAGTTCCGTCTGAACAGTCAGGAACATAGAGCTGAAAAATAAGATGTATACAGGTTAGGTCCTCAGCCGATGTCTGCAGCATAGTATCTTACAGTTCAGTGGTGCAGTGCTGATTTATATGAGACGTTATCTGAAACACTGGTATTTTGAGGGCCAGAATATACAGTCTGCAGTCACAGCTTGTTGTGGGTGTGGTTATTGGACAAATATTAACCTGTGGTCCCCTTGTTGTGTCTTGAACAAAAAGTCCTTATTGCGTTAGTCTTATAAACGTACAAAGTTATGTTGTCACTGCACTATTGTGGTTCTTAATTGGGTAAATGTACAGTGTCGAAACCTTGCCTTGGAATGTAAAAATACAGCTCCCTGTCCAGTGTATTCTGTACAACTACACTTTCTTATAAAGTAAAAGGTCAGATTAGGTTACAGACTTGACAATCACTGCCATAACTCTCAGTATTGTGGGTGAAAACTTCAGCAGGTAGAGCAAGAGGAATTACTGAGAAAGTTGTACCTATCATCTGCACCTTGCAAATATTCAAGCTAACGACTACACTTATTAAAAGATAAACAGAAGAGGGGAAAGATTTTACCATTTGCTGCTGACATATCCAGGATGGTGATTGGATTAATGGTCTCAACTGTGCTGCATCTTTCTTGCTGTGTTAGTTCTCTTGTTGCATTTTGACTGTTATAAAATGACTGAAATACAGGACTGAAGAGATTGACGTTTTAATGCAGGATAAAACTTTTGGCACGGCTGGGGAAACTGTTGTTGTTGAAGAACTTCTTGAGGGAGAAGAAGTTTCTGTAAGTATGCATCTCACTGTAGCACTTAGATTGTACTTGTTTTGAGTTATTTAGAAAACACCAGGTACAGCTAGGATTTAAAGGATTTTATTACTTACATTAAAAACAGTTGCCTTCTTATAAGTACCATTTTATTAAATAAAGGCAGATGTGTTAAGAACCAAACTTCCTGCAGTCTGCTAAAATAATTTAAATTATGAATAGTAAATAGCTCAAGCAGTAATCTGCTGTTACCACAAGGGGAAAAAAAATCAAAACATAAAAATGTTGAGTGTAATGCAGTGTGCATTTCTGTGTTATGATCTCTCTGGCAACAAAGACAGTGTAGGATGTTTTTTCCCTTCCTCCTTCCTCCACCTTCACTGCTGTTTGCCTCTGATTCAGTTGTAGTACTTACTTGTTCGTAGGGCTGAAGACCTTTTTTCAAGGAAATCAGCAGCAACTTGCATATTTTCTGTGGTCTGGTTTTAACCCAGTCCCATATGAATTGATATAAGTAACTGTGGTGAAGTGAGAGTAACAGAAGAAGGAGTGGTTGGGAAAATGAAAACCTTTTTAATAATCTTTGCTAATTAAAGGAACGTATTGAACTGTATCTTGAGGGGTCGGTAAACTCCTTTGGTGCACAGGAACAAGCAACATGAGACAGGTGCAGGCAGGACACTCTTTAATCAGTTTCATTGCCAGAAATATTGCAGTGTGGAAGTGCACCCGGGGTTGAAGGGCATGTAACCAAAGGCAGCTAAATGTTTTGACATCACTGATTTACTTTGCAGGTGGAGAGAGAACATTTCATTTAAACGTGATTCTGTTCCTTCGTTTAAAAAATAAATTTTATTAGCGGAGTGTAAAGGAGAAAAGGAGAATTAGAGCTCAGTTTTGGGGAGAATGAGAGCTCAGTTTTGAGGTTGCTTGGGAACTTGACACTGGCATCACACAAAGTAAAACAGCCAAATACCATCTCAGGTTCCCGAGTCCTGGAGCTGCAATTGACTTATGTTGTGAACTTTGATCTTGGAGGTGGTGGCATTTGTAAAGTAAGCGATCATCTCTAACTGTTGCCAGTCACTGCATAATCTGGTTTCCTGCTTGATATGAAAAAATCAGATTTGCAGACATTTGTCATCCTTACTCTTTCATGGTTGGTTTGACCTTGTGAGGAACTGAAGGGTTATCTAGATCTCCATTGTCTGTTGAAAAATGTGTTGTCCTTAGGAGGCATGCAGATTTACTGTAATGGAACACAATAATGTACACATGCAAATTAAATTCTTTTTCCTAAGATGATTGATCACAATAAAGCAAAAGAGTTCAGATTACTGTAGCTTGTTTTATTAGGGAGACAGAATTTGTACTCTTAATTATGCATTTTTCCAACATCAAAAATAAAATATTTTTTTTGCACTTTATGAAATGTTAGTCATATGCTTGGAATTTAATTATTCTTCCTGTTTTCCAGTGCTTATGTTTCACTGATGGTGTAACAATTGCTCCCATGCCCCCAGCGCAAGACCACAAGAGGCTAAAGGATGGAGATGAAGGCCCTAACACTGGAGGGATGGGAGCTTATTCTCCAGCACCTCAGGTAAAAATGTAATAAGATGATGTCTTGCTGCAACCATATTACAGCTCTAGTACTCAAAGCAATCCGGATTTTCAGTTTCACTATGGCAAACAGAGCAATGGGGGCAGTGGCATCTTGTGGATTGAATGTGTTTCTAAAACAAACTCAGTCAGTTAAAGCCTGTAACTTGATAATTCATTTATCTATGGAGAATGTTATTTCTACCAAATCATTTTAAATTATCAAGATGGAAGTTTTATTTCTGAAACCTCATATTTTGATTTGTTTTTTTTTCAGTTGGATTTAATAATTTTGAAGGTCCTTTCCAACCTAAATGATTCTATGATACTAAGTGTTATGAAATACTCATCATTAGAACTAAGTGCTTAAACCACATTTTTTGTTTTTGTCAAGATAAGCTAATGATGAATTCTTGCTGTAGCTCATAGTAGTTTGTTTTCTGTTCTGAAAATAGTCTGTTTGCAAAAGTATTTACTTTGCTTCCTGTTGACCTATGTTATGGCCATTTATTTTTCTCTTTGGATTTCAAAAATTGACAGTTTTGTTCCTTTAAAAAGCTATTACTTTTGTTCAACAAAATATGATAAATCACCACTGTGCTTTCCGTTTATGATTTGTTCTTGGGGAGGCCTTATCTGAATGCCAGTATGACTTTGCAGATGTTTTGTTCCCGTGAAGCCAGTGGGACTACTTGCACATGTAGATCTAAGCATGGAAGTATGACTGAAAAAGATCCAACCTGCTGTATTAATGCTGTAGTACGTAGTCTGCCAAGAAAGGAAAAAATATTAGCTTTCTCTTGTTTGTGATGTATTGGAGTGAGCAACAGACCATCCAGGTGTTCTCCTTGGCTCTTCAAAACGCTCGCCACAACAGTGGGAAAAAATCACATGCTCTGTTTTTACAGTTATCTAATCCTGTTTTATTAGATTTCTAAAGATTTGCTGCTGAAAATAAGAGAAACAGTTCTTCAGAAGACTGTTGATGGCATGAGGAAAGAAGGTGTCCCCTATCTTGGTATGTATACAAGTTTTGGGTTGGTTTTTTTTTTTTTTTATCATAAATGGGAAGAAAGCTTTTTTAGTTTGTCCTCTTTGTAGGCCTAACTCACGCTACAAGTTAGGGAAGATGACTTTGATTTATTTGAAAATGGGGTTTAGCATCAATGACTTGATTTGAAGTTCATTGAAATCAATCAATAGCTGTTCCTCAACAGAGGATAGCTGTTAAATGAAGTAGAGCAGAAGAAACAGCAGTTAAAGTGTTAACATTCTAGCTTCAAATGAGCACTGAATGAGTGTTTTCCTGTTTAACACTACTATGAGTAGATTCGAAACAAATGACCTATACAGTTGGTCATATCATTTTTATGGTTTTTTTTTTTTTTTTTTTTTTTTTAAATTCTAGGTGTGCTTTATGCTGGGTTAATGCTTACTAAAGATGGGCCTAAAGTTCTAGAGTTTAACTGCAGATTTGGTGACCCAGAATGTCAGGTGAGTAATTTTGTAGATACAGTTTATCATCATGGGAGGAGAATGTCTGATATACTGTCTGCCAGTTAATAATTAGCTAATTGCTCTGGGATTTAAAATATTTGATTGTTTATTCAAGATAGAAAGTCTGTTATTAACTTGTTCCATTCCAAATTTTAGCAGGTTATACTCAAATATGGATGTTACAAGGGTGAGCTAAATTACAAGAGTGAACTCAGTACTTCCATATCTTTTCCAGAATTTAATGCTCTTTTTATTTTTTTTTCTTTTTTTCCCCATCTTTACTGAAAAAGTGAACACGTCCTTTTCCACTCCCTCTTGACAGGTGGAACAAAACTCTTTTTTTTCCATTCTTCACAGTAGGCTTCTTTGGCCTCTACCTTTCCCTTTCCATACATAGCAGTTATTCTATCCATAGAAATTATCTCTAAGGAGAAGTCTTTTTAGAGGTATATAGATTATGCATAAGATGTATATACGTGTGAAAATACAGTATATGAAAGCTCATTTTTACAATTGCAGTAATATTTTTAAAAGCTCTATGAAGAAAATGAAACAAAATTGCTGATTTATATTTTGTAGGTAATTCTTCCACTGTTGAAAAGTGATTTATACGAAGTTATGCAAGCAGTTATCAATAAAAAGTTGTCTAGTTCCATGCCAGTGTGGTTTGAAGACAGTGCAGCTGTGACTGTGGTCATGGCTAGTGAAGGGTATCCAGGAACATATCCGAAGGGTTTGGAAATAACAGGTAATGCAGCAAGAGAAACTGCAGTAGTTTGATTACTCTCCCACCCTCTCTCCGGTCTCTCTTTTATCCAGATTCATAGAAATTGAAGATCTTGTGGTGATGGGTCAACTGAATTTTCATACATTAAAAGACTACTAGTAGTGTACCCATAGTGTTTTAAAATCTTTATACTATATTGTTAAGTTTTGTAGTGTTTCATTTACATGTGTTACAGTGAAGTGCTTCTGGGCCTATCTTATATAATATTGATGCTGATATGTTTTGTGGTCTCTTTGTCACTGAAGTATAAAATCCATCACAGCTAAATATCTTTCTATGTTTCTGAGCATGCAAGCAGTAGACTCATATCTCCACGAAGTGTAGTTTTAAAAGATATATTTGTACTCCCTAGAATGATTACACTGAATTTGATTGTTTCTAGAAAGTGCAATTGTTGTGTATTTAATAGAGAAATGTTCTAATGATCTCTTTTTTTTTTTTTTTTTTTCTTTTGTTTTTTTTTTTTTCCCCTGGATTTATTTTATTAAACAACAATCACAGGACTTTCTAAGGCTAAAGAACTAGGACTGGAGGTGTTCCACGCAGGCACAGCCCTGAAAGATGGCAAAGTGGTGACTAATGGAGGAAGAGTCCTTACAGTAACTGCTATTAAAGAAGATCTAATGACAGCACTGCAAGAAGCCAACAAGGGAGTAGCAGCCATAAACTTCAAGGGTGCCATTTATAGGAAGGACATTGGTTATCGGGCTATAGCTTTCCTGAGTCAATCCAGGTAGATATCTGAAATACTTGAAATGGAAATAACTGGCGTAAAAGGGATTTAAAGACATCACTATTTTACATTAATAAATGGATGTTGATTATGTGTAACTCTAGACAAGTCTTAACTGGCATCCTAGTGGGCAGTCTGAGCAAGACCAGCCAGTGAAGGAACAGGCTTTTTGATAGCTCTTTGATTCATGTTCTTATTTTCCCAAGTCTGAGTTAAGCTACAGTAGCAAGCACAAGTAACTTTAATCTGTGTTCTGTCTGCTTTTGGAAAACAAAACTTCTGTTCCTTACACTCTTAACCATCGCTTTTGCTCTAGAACGGTTGTCCAAACATAGGATGTTACTATCATGAAAAATATACATGAACAAAATTTAGAGCTATTTTGTCAAGTCATTTTGGAGTCTTTAGAAGCAGTTAGTTATGATATATACATTATAACAGGTAGAATTTATAGACTGGGTAGAATTTATCACTCCTATTACTATTCCTTTTTTATTCACATTATTTGGTTTAACAGTCTTAAGAGAGTATTTTTTTTAAAGCAATGTGTCCTCTGTCTCTGATGCTATTGAGAATTTTTTTTGCAAGATTTTATACTCATTTTCAGCTAATATAAGGCATATCTGCCTGCTTGTTCTCTAAATAGCTTAAAACATAACTTTTGATAATTGTCTATTTTGTAGCCTATGAAGCATGCTAGAAAGTTTTTAGTTTTTGCTAACAGCATATACTGATTAGTTTATTGTAAAATTACAATCAATAAACATACTACATGAACAAGGGTGTTCCTATTTGGTCTTCCTTTTCAAGCACTGTGCATCTCTTGACAAATCTGTGTGAAAATATGTAATTTGTGTTTGTATTGTCCTTGTGTGAGAGGAGAATAACGAAGAGTTCTCTAAAGCGCTGAGCTCATGAGCCAGAGCAACAAAGTTTCTTGACTGGAGTGCATCTATGCCAATGATCCCTACCTTATGCAAGAGTTTCCTTGAAGCTGCCTACAGTCAGTGCTTGTTTCACTGCCCTTGAGTCTGCAACATCGTTTCCTCTCCTAAAATTGGAAGAACAGGCCGTGATGGTTGGCTTTGTGAGGTTGGGGATGCACCCTCCCTCCCTCTTGGTGGCTTGGCAGGATTAAGTCCTATGTATTTCCTTCTGTGAAAATATACAGAAGATTTGTTTAATAAGTATTTAAAAAAACTGCTCTCCTTTTAAAGAATCGTGCTTTTCAAAATAAGGTGAAAATATGTAGAGTATTGATTATGTTCAGGCCGAAAAGGGCTGACTTTTGTCTCTTGTTATTGAAAGCTGATATTTCATTGAGCCTTATTCACAGACTGAACAACTGCTGCTTGTAATAATTTTCTTCTTGCAAATTTTTTTTTAGCAGTGATACAATGTGTGTGCAGGTACCTTCGTATTTTCTTGGTAGCACAGGTCTTTGTTTTACAGTAGTTGCTTTGCTGTACCTGTATTAGTCATTAATTGCATCGTCTCCAAAATGGAAAGGTCCCACTGTGAATATGGGAACAGACAAGTTACATACAGCCATTTGTAATACGCATGTAAAAAGAAAAGAGGTGCAGATGTTTTTGTGATGGTATCACTCAAGGTGATGAGGAGAGGCAGCTTTAAGCCACAACTGTAAAACTCCAGAAGTGTCACAGAGAAATAATTTATTTGATACTTTGATTTAGAGAAGCTGACTTGACCTTGATCTTATATGGTGCTAGCCTACAAAATCAGATCCACTTATGTCATTGCTGAGGGATTTTTTTTTTTTTTTCTAATAGTCCCTTTCTTCAGGTATATGTGTGATGTCAGAATCCAAACAGGAAAAGATTAACCTTTGAGTCACTGAGTCTATGTGGAATAAGTACTGCAATACTTAAAAATCATTTTATGTGATTGAAGTTATTGTAAAAGTAGGAAAAGAGTGATACCTGAAAAACTTCACTACAGCAGTATAGGATTCTGAATGGCTAATCTCCTTGTTGAAACAATGATACAAATACATAAATATTATTTTAAAATACATGTATTTACATTTAGTAATCAGTTGTTGAAACATTTTTAAACACTCTTTCAGAGGCCTGACTTACAAAAACAGTGGGGTAGACATCGCAGCAGGGAATATTTTGGTTCAGAAAATTAAACCTCTAGCTGCAGCCACATCAAGATCTGGTAAGAGATGGACCTTTATTTCTATTTCAGTTGGTTCACAGTAACAGGGCTTATCATCTTGATCCAAATACTTATGTATTCTGTGTAGGTCTAGATTACACTAGAAATAGTAGTGGTAAGTAACCTAATGCCTGTGATTTCTTCAAAATGTAGTTCTTTAAGATTACAGATTTTCTTGTCAAATGACTAAAATATATCTCCAAAATGTTGTATGTATTAAGGGCATTAGAAAATATGATTCATTCCTCAAAAAAGGGAAATGCAAGCAAAAAATCCTACTTTGATTATGTGGATTATCCATTCTTGCTTAGATAGATATAAAATTTTTGTAGATAAATGTTTAGAAAAAAATACAAGCGATACAAGATGTTGAATTCTTCACCAATACTTTCAGATATACTATCTATTTCTTGAGATAGATGTCATGTATCTTTTGCTTATATAAAACAGAATCAGCCCATTGTTTTTTTGTGATATCAGGCACATCTTGGTCTGTTAAGTCCTTGTAATTCTTGTGGTAAAATTAAAATATCAATCACTTTTGAAATATCCTTTTTAATTCAAACTATATGAGAACCTTCAAATAATTTCAGCTATATGTTGAGAGGAAAACATATGGAGATACACACTAGTAGAAGTAGTCATCTGTTAGCATTAATAGTATTTTTCACTCATATTTGTTTCACTCTTAGGATTTAACCAAGTTCGGTTTTAAGATTACCATATTTACCCTATCATAACCAGTCTTTGGATCAGAGATTCTTAAAGTACCGTAGGCATTAGTAACAAAGAGAGAGGGGATTTCCATTGGAAAATATTTAGTATTTATTCTGTCCTACAAAGCAGTAGGCTTAGGACTGTTACAACAATTCCTTTTCTGTATTTCAGAAAAATACTAAATGCAGCAGTCACTGTCATTATTGAATGTTCAATCACAAAGTTTTATATTTTTAGCTTTAGATAATAATGTTGAAAAAACAAAGCAAACAAGAGAATTCAGAGATTCTGTATCTCTATGAAAATGCTGTGTCAGAGAAAAGTTTCATGGCGACAAAGTCATGTTGAGAGACTTCAGAGAGAATTTGCTGATGTGTTAGAAATGCTGAAGAAACCTATGAAAGTAAAAGTTTACTATTCTCTCTTTTTTTTCCTGGCTGGCAGGCTGCAATGCAGAACTTGGAGGATTTGCTGGCCTCTTTGATTTGAAAGCAGCTGGTTACAAAGATCCTATCCTGGTATCTGGAACTGATGGTGTTGGCACAAAACTCAAGGTAATGTGAAAATTGACATACAGAATGGAAATTGCTTGATCACGCAGCTGTCTGTCTTTTACCACAAAAGATCGGTTATGTTTAAAAATACCTATTTATATTTCTGAAAAGAGAATGAAAAATTTAGTTGCCTTCTTCATGCAAAATAATTTACTGTACATTTTGGCATGTAAATAGCCATCCTTGAGAAGAAGCTTAAAGTAGCTCATTTTTATTTGATGCATATAGCCAGTGCACCATTTTACTGAGGTAGAAGAATCTTCGAGAAGATTACTCACAGAGAAAACATTTAATTATATGGTTGCTATAGCTTTTACACAAACTGTGATGAAACCCTTTTCACTTCAGTCTCCTTCCGTAGAGTTGCTTTCATACTTGCTAACTAAGAAAGTTCAAATTCCTAAAATAGAACTGTAGGAGAGGAACACAAAAGTGTTATTAGCTAAAGCTGCTCCTCAAAAAGCTTCTAGAGAGAGAGCATGAGTCCCCTGCCACTGCAGACTTTGTTTGTGTTTGAGTTTCTGAAATCTAACCAACAGATTCTCTCACTGTGTTTTGCAGATTGCACAAGTGTGTAAGAAACATGACACTATAGGTCAAGACCTGGTTGCTATGTGTGTCAATGACATCCTGGCTCAAGGAGCAGAGCCCCTCTTCTTCCTTGACTATTTTGCTTGTGGTAAACTTGATGTTGAAGTGGCTCAGGGTGTCATTGCAGGAATAGCTGAAGCATGCCAAAAGGCAGGATGTGCTCTTTTGGGTATGGACACACTTTTTCTTTGAAGGGAGTGAAAAATTGTATGCAATTTCTTTCTAATTGGTTTTAATTATAAATTGGTGCTTGCTTTCCTAGTCTGCTAAAGAATCTTGGAGCTGAGAAAAAAAGGTCAGGTCTTTGTTTTCTGCCTACTGAGAGAAGACAGTACTTTACAAATGTTGCCATTTGCTCAGGAAGTTGCATATACATTTTCTTATTCATATATTTTTATTTAACTTTGCTACTATAACAAGTACCTAGAAAACTAACAATTCATGTATCTTAATTCTTTGTATTTTTCAAGTGAATTTGAAAACACGCCAAATAGGCTTGGTTTTTTATCCTTTATCTTAGAGAAAATTTTAGAGTTTTCCTCTAGAAACAAGATTTGTATGTGTTACTATGTATATATTTCTCCCTGTATGTGTACATAATATCCTTTGAACCTCTTGGCTGATTTTAAACAAATTTGGCAGGGAAATAGAGCTCTCACTGTCAGTATATTCTCACAAGATCATATAACTGGAATGCCAGAGAGTGTCTTTATAAATGCAGGAAAAACTTGAGTTGGAGCTCACTTCTTAAGACGCAGATGTTAACCACAAGACAGAAAAACAAAAAATTAAAGCATATTCCAAGCTGTTAAGACTCAAATTTAAGTATTTTCCTTTTAGGCCCTATAATACAAATACATAATACATTTTACTAACAAATGATATATGTATTGTGGTATACAGTAGTCTAGTTATCCATGGAAAATAATACAAAATTTTACTTTATAAATCCTAAAAAATACACATTTAAAACTGTTCAACCCAATAAAAATATTTCTAGGTCAGTGGGAAAGACGTGTTTTCTATAAGTCTTTCATTTATGAAAGGAATATAACACAGGGTTAAGTTTCAAAGCAATGAAACCCAGAAAGTTGTTTCCTCGTAATAAGGCTGTTGTTTTTTTTCTCTTTTATAAAAATATTCTTTGGAGAACTACCATACTTCTTCAAAAAGGCTTTTGATTTGAGAATAAAAGTGACCGTTCAATTATCTTACTTTATGTACCACCTGATAATTGGTACTTTGTTCTTTTTTGACTCTTTTAAGAAGCTGGTGATAAAACTAGCTTCTAAACGAGTATGTCTTATTTTAATGGAGTTTACAAGCTTAGAAGGAGCTATTTATGTTCTGTTGTTTGTTTCTTTCTGCATGAAGTGTTTGCCAGTTTTATGTTTTGT
Source organism: Tragopan temminckii (assembly GCA_028571105.1). Classification (NCBI taxonomy): domain Eukaryota; kingdom Metazoa; phylum Chordata; class Aves; order Galliformes; family Phasianidae; genus Tragopan; species Tragopan temminckii. Next base: position 12,546 of record JAOWBP010073689.1, read on the forward strand.
CTTAAAATGTTCTCTCAGGTTATCGAATATAATCAAACCATTCATATTTCAGCTTAAGTACATGCTAGGTGAAATCTTGCTATGAAACCATTTACTGAAATTTCAAGACTTTATTTCCAGTTGGAAGACTTTAAAAATGCAAAGGACTTTAAAGATTTGTAAATTAGTACCAGAAAACAATGTCTCAATTTTGTAAATGGGTTAGTAAATATCTTTTTTGAGCTGAAATTGAAGGAAGTCAGAACTCGTAAAACAACCATCATTTACTCTCCAGATTTATGACACTATCTGAAGGGAGGGTACAAAGAGGATGCAGTAACTGTGTATCTAAGGCAGAAATGTTTTTCTGTAGCCTGAATCTTAGAGTCACAGACTCATTAAGGTTGGAAAAGGCCTCTAAGATCACCAAGTCCAACCATCAGCCCACTCCCACCGTGCCCACTGCCCATGTCCCTCAGTGCCACATCCACACGGCTCTCAAACACCTCCAGGACAGTGACTCCACCACTTGCCTGGTCAGCCTGTTTGCAATACCTCATCACTCTTTCAGAGAAGAAATTTATTCTAATACCCAACCTGAATTTCCTCTGGCACAACTTGAGGCCATTCCCACTCATCCTATCTCTGTTACCTGAGTGGAGGGGCCAACTCTACTTCTCTGTAACCTCCTATTAGGTGGTTGTGGAGGGCAATGAGGTCTCCCCTGAGCTTCCTCTTCTCCAGAATCATTAAAATAAATTTCAGTTTGGGCTCTGACTTACGACATTTGTGTCACTGTGCATGCATGCAGCAGCATGTAGATCTATCTTTGTACAGAATTACTTCATCAGCGAAGTGGTGAATCTTGTTTATAGCATATTCCTGAATTCTTTCCATGCATATTTACAATAGCTGAATACTTTGCTCAAATACCTTAAGCTCTTACTAGTGAGGTACTGAAGGACATACCTAGATGCTCAGTTTCACACGTTATTAAATGGGGTTTAAAACCAAGGTATCTAAGCAAATGACACTTCTTAGTGTGAACTTTGATTTTTAAAGTTGGTTACAGCAGTGTAATGTGAAAACGTGGAACAGTTACAGGGAATCTAGCATTGAACAGTAGTCAAGCACTGAGCAGAAGGGCGTCTTCACCATTGCTCAGGAACAGTTTGTAACCCCTTCAGAGATGCTTTTTTGAAATAGAAGAATGAATGAAATCTAGCAAACAAACAAACAAAAACAGTACTGGTCAACATGATGTTAGGCAGATGTCATAATATAATGGCAACTTAATCATTTTCAAGCTCTTTTCTTGCTGACATCAGGACCAGTGAAGGAATTTGAAAGATAATAATGATATGACTTTGAGTTTCTCCTTGGAATGATGGAATGGTCTGAGGATGGCTGTTCAGAAAACTTCAGAGAGCAGTAAATGCTCCTTTCCTGCATTAAATACAGTGATTTACTCTCTCTAGACTGAATGAGACATGACAGGCTGAACACAGGTCTTCAACAGCAAAGACTGTCAGCTTATGCCCGAAGGGCACTAAGGGAACCAATGCTGGTGTGTGTATTGTGAGAATGCTGTTTGAGTGATGTTACTCACTTCCATGTAGGCCTAGAAAATTACCTTTTCAAACCACATTCTGAATGACATCATCCAGACAAAACATGGTTTTCAAAACAAAACAATGTTCTAAAAATGGGGACATAAGATAATAGCCTGGATTACTGTTTTAGCTGTATGGATGGGTAGGAAACCCATCTTTTAGAGGTTTCTCTCAAAACAGTCTATAAACCTTAGCTGTGTAGAAATGAGGTGGAAATGATACCTGGGTTATAGGCATGACTGAAAGTCAGAATAATATTATGTATAAAATCTTTATGGTGGCAAGTAAAACTGATAGAAATGTCGTGCTTTTGAGGTTCTTTTATGAATTTCTTGTATCTTGTAAGTGTTTAATGAGGAATATTACATCTGGCAGAATTTGGAGATAGGAAGCTCTAAATATATGCTATGATTTTAAAATGTGAATATACAGCAATCTGATACTCATTGTCAGAGAGAGGGAGGAAATGTTCTTTCACAATTTGCTATTGCTTGCTCAATCGAAGGGCCTGTGACAAAGCTGTGTTTTTAATTACTTCTAATGTTTGTTTATCTAACTAAAAAAAGCAGTTTATTAATTCCTTAAGAGTTTAAAACATTGAAAACCTGCATACGCACTGGTTTCAATAGTTTTCCAATAGTCCCTTCACCTATTATTTTGTTCTCACAGGAGGAGAAACTGCCGAAATGCCAGGCATGTATCCACCTGGCGAGTATGACCTGGCAGGCTTTGCTGTCGGTGCAGTAGAGCGAGGGCAAATGCTGCCCCAGTTAGAGAGAATTGCTGATGGAGATGTGGTTATTGGAGTCGCATCTTCTGGGGTTCACAGCAATGGGTACAGCCTTGTCAGGAGGATTGTTGAAAAGTCATCGCTGGATTTCTCTTCTCAAGTTGGCGTCTCTGGTGATCAGACATTAGGTACTATTTCTAATGCGTTTTCTTCACTTGAACTTCTGAACAGAAACATTCACACAATTGTCTTGTCTGTACCTTTGCTTTTGTAATTTTTCTAAGGTACTAAGAAAGTTACTCAAACATGTTTTCATCTTTTTTTGTTTCCTGTAATCATGTATGCAGGAAAGAGTACAAAGCTAAATAACTGATTGTATGCTGAAAGGTAGGCATTGTTTTTCTCTGTAATTCAGTGCTCATTTCTATCCAGCAAATTAGTATTTTGAGATTTCCCCAGTTTTATATTGAGTAACCTTTTTTGTTCAGCATTATAATTGTCTTCATTCATCTTCTTTCATCAACAGGAGATCTGTTGTTAACCCCAACTAAGATCTACAGTAAGACTCTGCTGCCTGTCCTTCGCTCAGGCCATGTGAAAGCTTATGCACACATCACTGGGGGAGGCTTGCTGGAAAACATCCCCAGAGTTCTCCCAGACTCCTTTGGTGTCGTTTTAGGTGAGATAGAAAGAAAAGCTGAGAAATGTCTGCATCTTAACATGTATAGATGTGGAACCAACTCCAAGTGAATTGTCATCCTTTGCAAAAACATGCAATATTACTTGTAATTATATGACGTTAGTGATGTTATTGATGGGCATTCACATATAGTTACCAGCTGGAGTAGATCTCCTAAAATTCAGTGGACTTCAATTAATCCTCATCACAATTTTGTCAGATACTCTAGAAATATTATTTCACTTTTTACAGGGAAGAGAAATATGGAAAGGTAAACAACTTACTGTAAGTTATCCAGTGTTCAGTTGGGTTGTAACTACCACAGAGTTCTGAATTCTACAACTGTGTGTAAATCACACTTCCATTACTTCTATTACATGCTTCCATTACTAGACGTAACATGACAAGAAAGAAACTTACTGTCTTTGGAGTTCCATTACAGAGGCTAGTCCAGAAGCATTTCTTGTGATGCTGTATATCACCCTTATCTTGTTGAAACTGGGAGAATTGTGGTTTTTGTAACAGTTTTTAAGGATGTTGTTCTTGTACAATAGTTTCTCCAGAAGCAGGGTTGTCAACTTCAAGAGGAGGATTTTCCAAAGACTGCCTTACAACCCATTTTGGATTATTCATTAATAGTTTGAAGTGCAGGGGTATGATTAATTTTCTCTTAGTGAAACTTTATTCCTATTCTCTAGTCATTTTAAGTAAGGAAAGGAAGAAACAAGCTGTTTGTCTGCATCTGAAACTGATTTCAGTCACACTAATGCTGCTGTGAGACTTAGTCTGTGCTTTCCATCCAGATTCTGCCTCTCAGTACTCTAATAATTTTAGTATTTGTGCATAGGTAGTGCCTTCCACTCTTCATTTGTATTTTCAATTTTCTTCAGATGCTCTTAGCTGGAAGATTCCTGAAATCTTCTGTTGGCTCCATAAGGAGGGCAGCCTCTCTGAGGAGGAGATGACTCGGACATTTAATTGTGGGATTGGTGCAGTTTTGGTCGTTCAGAAGGAGCTGGCTCAGCAGGTGCTCAAGGAAGTACAGAAACATGAGGCAGCCTGGCTGATTGGGAAAGTTGTCCCTCTACAAAAAGGTTACTGGATTTTTATTTTCCTTGATAAAAATGAAATACTAAATTATTTCATTGATGCTTCTCCATGCCATTCAGCTGACAAACACTTAATTGGCAACTCCATGGCTTTTGTGCACAGGGTATTAAATCGTCAGTCCTAGTGACTTCTGTCTTAATCTGTAGAACATGTGCTTAGCAATGTCAAATGTCACCAGAACTATAAATAAATATTGAGAAGTAAAGCAGTGTCACTGTTGACTTTTCATGGATATTTTCCTTCTCTCCGTGTTTCTGTCTTTATTTACTTTCTTTTTTCCTTCTATGTCTTCAGGCTCTGCCCATGTTAAAGTCCATAACCTGCTTCAAGCCTTGCAAGCAAATAGGTCACTGTCTGTGCACAGCCATATCCAAGGCAAAATCCAAACAAACAAAGTGAAGGTTGCTGTCCTTATCTCTGGAACAGGTGAGAGTTTACATTATTTATAGAGTATTGAAAAAGGAACGTCAACTCAGAATCAGAATCTCTTGAAGTCTGTGAAAGTCTGCATTGTGACTTTGATAACTTTCAAACAAGGCTTTCAGTGCTCAGTAACAGGCAGCATAGATTTTGCCCTTAACTTAATTTCAATCAGAAACAAAATGATCTTTACCCTCTGCAGTAAACTTAAGTTGCGTGTATTAATTTTAGCTATAAATTTCTGTTGTCTCTAGGTTCGAGCAGCTATTGTTTTTTGATATTGGGGCAGCAGCATTATTTTACAAACAGATCAGTTTCCTCTTGCCCCATAGTCACTTCCAGAGTTTCAAGTATTCCCACTTGTTAAGAAGTAAACCATCAGGACAATTTCAGCAACTACAGTTTACATAGCTAATTGCTAGTAAAAGCCCTGTAGACTGCAGGTATCAGATTTAGTTTCCAGTAATGTCAACAAATAAGAGATTACTGTTAACATTGATGGTTTTTGGATTGAGTCTCACTCACAATGCTACTGATTTAAAACCTATTGTAGCTGTTAACTATATTTATTCCCTAGGAACAGCTTGATATTCATGAATTATTTTTTCACTCAGGCACAAACCTGGAAGCCCTCATAAATAGCACAAAGAAGCCCACCAGTTTTGCAGAAATAGTTCTTGTTGTTTCTAACAAAGCTGGTGTGGAGGGGCTAAGGAAAGCTGAAAGAGCTGGTATTCCTACAAGGGTAAGTATTTCTCATCTTTTTAAAACTAACCTTCATTAGCTCTACTACATCAGAAAAGTACTGTGAAATAATGATTTAAAAAAGTCTTAGTGTTTTGTTGTTGTTCTGTCATGATCTTTGTGCCCCTGGGCAAACTGCCTAACATGGGAGCAAATTACTTCCTGTTCTCCCTCTTAGAGATGCTACTATTAATGATGATGGGATTGGGAATGGTTACTGTATTAAACCAGTGCAAAACTTTTACAGTTTAAGCTTTACCATTTATTTAAGTGTAGTGCATTTGCACTGAAGTAGCAGGGTATTTTATCTGAGCTTATATTTAAAGTAACATGTTGAAGAAGCATTTGAATGAAGTAAGAGAGGTTGAACTTAATGAGACCTCCCATTGTTTCCCTGGGCATTGCTTCAGGCTTTTCAGTATTCATTCAAAGCAAACTGTGATTCCGTTTGTGTCACTGGATCCATCACTGCATTGCTTTGCCATTTGTGTAGCCATTTGCATTACAGATAGGAAATGCCACTTTTCTGACTTAGGAGCATTTTACAGTCACTTTTCAGCAGTAACTAAAGATTATATGGAAGATTAGCTCCTCCCCTCCTCCCCCCCCATGCACGTTTTCATCTTGGAGGGCTGTCTCAGTGGTTAAGATGATTGACAGAACAGAGGCACAGAGTTGTATGTGCTTTGCTAGGTATTACCTAGTTGTGCCCAGATTGAGCTAGGCTCTATTCCTAGTGCCCTCTGCCACCTTTTCAGCTAGCTAGTTCTGGTTTTTCAAGGCTATTTTATGATACTTAAATGTGCCAACATGGTAAATGTTGTAGGAATTAACAGGTACTTTTATTTAAAAGACTACAAATATAGTAAGTTAAGTAGCACAACCTTATTCCTGTTGAAATTAAGAAGTCTGTATTAGATGGGAAGTAAATAATTCAATGATGCTGTCCTTTTGCAGTAAGGGCTTTTTAAATAGTCATGATTGACCTTTCTTTCAAAGTTTTGTGATACAATCTGAGGCAAATTACTTAACACTAATCAGATTTTAAGGTGAAATCATTCTTAGACTTTAGATTATCCTAATGACCTGCATTTATAGTTTAATTGTATCCGAACACTGGGGTCTACAGCTGTGGGCCTAATGAGATAAAGCTCGGCTTTCTGATAATTACTCTGTGTTTATAGGAATTAAGACTAGTTATTTGTCTGTTAGCTGTACGCATTTTTGAAGTGCTCTTCTTGCTGTGTATGGGCATCTAACTGTAGCCACGTGGAGATTTACTGGTTGTTTTTTCTTTTTTGCTAATTACTCCAGAGTACCATTCCATCCTGTTTTTATGGCTTTTATATTAAATTAACTCGATGCCCATGTTTCTTTCTTTTTTGGATTATCACAGGTTATTGACCATAAACTGTATGGAAGTCGCACTGAATTTGACAGTGCAGTTGACAGAGTCCTTGAAGAATTCTCAGTTGAGCTGATCTGCCTTGCTGGATTTATGCGAATACTGTCAGGTCCTTTTGTCAAGAAATGGGAAGGTAAGTGCTGCATAAATGTGTATGCATTTTAAGAAAAGAAAAGAAAAAAAGAAAAAGCATTTTTATAAATTATACTCAGGAAAAAAGGAAAAACATAGAAAAGAGACCACATTAATTCTGAGTTTGCAAGAAACGACACTTTTCACATTTGGTAAGGGAAGTGGTGAAAGAGAGAAAGTCCCTTCTGTTATCATTTCACAGAAGCTTGAGGAAGCCACCTTCAAATGGTGGTCTTTGATTTATTGGAAAATGTTGTAAAGGAAGGCTTTTGGCCTCTGTAGTCATGAGGTGTGGGCCACATTGTTGCCCAAGCAGTAAGTGTTGATTGTGGGCAGGAGAGTTTTCAGCCAAGGAGAAATCCTTCCTCTCCCAGATGAACTTTGCCTGCAGGCTGAACTGCAGAGCAATATGTAGTTCCTGTTAACATCTCATAGTCTTTTGGTCAGGCATCCCGGGAGCTGTGTGAAACTTTGGGTGGCTTTTGTTCATCAGAGGTGTTTGGTGTCTCCATTCTAGTCATCTTTTTTTTATTGGACTACATATTAGAAAGAATTTTTTTACTGTGAGGGTGATGAGACACTGGAACAGCTTGCCCAGAGATGTTGTGAATGTCTCCTACCTGGAGGCGTTCAGTGCCAGGCTGGATGGAGCTGTGAGCAACCTGGTCTAGACGGAGGAGTCCCTGCCTTTAGCAGGGGATTGGAACTAGATGATCTTAAAGATCCCTTCCAACCCAAACCATTCCATGATTCTATCGTCTTTTACAATTTTGCACTTCTTTGTTAGGGACTGATAGTGCCTCTGCCTCCTCCAGCTGTTACATTCCTCATCTTTTCTCTTTCAGTTTCATGCAGAGAGTTCTGAATCACACAGAAGCAGCTATTTCTCTCACTATTTGCTGTACTTCAGACTTAGTCATGGTTATTTAAGCATGTTTACACCGGTCACCAGCTGGTCACGCTGTACCTTGCAGCTCTCTGGGCCACATGGGCCATCTCTGTTGTTCACATGGTGACTGTTGTTTTCTTCTGGGTGTGACACCTACCTTTTACACCTGAACTACTTTTCAAACCTCTCTTGAAAAACAGGCATTCCTCAGAGGCAATTTGTGTTATGCTAAAGCTGTCAACTAAATTAAATTGGGTTAATTGGTTTTGTTTCTCTCTGTTATAGAGTCCAGAAGACCAGGATGCAGGTGTCTGTGTTCTAGACAGCTGCTGTTGCTAGTCTGAACTGTCCAGAAACAGTCCATTTTTGTTGCTGCTCACCTAAAAGCTGTTACTTTTCCTTTCTCCAGCATAAGCATAAAGTTAGTTGTGAAACTCCTCTTCTTGCTTAATGATCCTGAAACGTTAATTGTGAATCCTAACAGAAAAGACGGATGAAAAGAAATAAACAAACAGAAAGCCACTTTCTTTTAGAGCAGTTCACAGAATCATGGAATCATTGAGGTTGGAAAAGACCTCTAAGATCACCTAGTTCAACCCTCAGCCCATCCCCACCATGCCCACTAGTTGCTGATTTAAGGAAAAACTGGGGAAACTCCAGGAGAAGTGCAGAGGGTTATTTTCGCCTCAGAGTCCTCAGTACTTTTTTGCTCAAGATGCAAATGCTCATGCTCTTTTGCTCAGGATTCTGATGATTAAAAAGGGGTATTTTTGAGATACAAAAGACGTTTGAGATATTGTTACAGATCAGTTGATACGTTTGCCTCTAAGTTTTGCAAGTCAAAATCTGCATGAGCCCTTGCGGTGAGAATGCAGGTTCTGTATTGCGCTGCCAGCAATGGCCTTCATTTCACATTACAAAACCACATGCCTCTATTTCAGTACACTGCTGCCTCCGCCAGCATATGTCAGCTCAGCCTTACTGCTTGGCATTTAGGTGGTGTTCAGTGAATCCCGATGACATACAGTCAGCCTAAGCAGGAGGCATGTGGAGATAGCGTGGGCGTAGCATACTGTGATATAAATAGTGCTGATGGTCATTTCTTTAATCTTGCAAGGGTTTGTACTGAATCTAAGAGAAGAACCAGCACTGCTTAACACCTTTTGATTTTCCTGTAGTCCAGAGTTGGCAGGACAGTTGTCACAGACATATTAAAAGCAGTCAGGGAAAGTGTGCTAGGAGAAAGAAGGTATTCTGATGGTTTAATGATGACGTTGCTCTAAGTGAGACCCTAAGGGCACAGATAGCTACTGTCTCTCACTGTACAGGAGCTAAGGCATATGCTTTCTCATTTAAGGAAAATGTTAGGGTACAAGCTTCCCAGGGTTCTAACCGCAGTCCCACCTGATTGAGCATTAAAGGTTACATTATCCATTTCAGGATCTCCCAGCCAACTTTGTGCCTGGACAGTAGTAGTGGTAGACAGGTGCTTTTCGGAAGGGCAGAGCAAAGGACTCCTCTGTGAGCAGCTGCTGTCTTTCATTAAGCCAAAACAGATGGGGAGGAGAGGTCTGAGCTAAAGAATTTTTGCCTTGTCATAGGAGTCCGTTCAGTTTGAAGCACCAAATTTCTTTGGGGTATTGAGTTTGTAAGAAGGGATTGTGCTTGTGATGAAAGAAGGAGGAGAACAACATAAGGAGAGAAAGGACAACCATGGAAAAAAAGATGTATGTATACTCATGATTAGTCACTGGAGAACTATGCTTTAGCTGTGGAGTTCATTGTAACTGATTGCTGTCTTTGATTTTCTGAAATAGCAACACATTCTGAAATGCTTTCAGTTGGTTATCTGGCAGTAATATTAAAAAATAAGCATAAGTGCAAAAGTCAACGCGTAGAAAAATCTTTTTCACAGATATGTATTGTTCCTCTGTTGATTATTGATACTTGGAACACTGATAAGTCTAAATGCTAAAAGGCAATGATCTCACTTATTCTTTTCTAGGAAAAATATTGAATATCCACCCATCCCTACTGCCCTCTTTTAAGGGAGCAAATGCCCACAAATTGGTGCTGGAAGCTGGAGTCCGAGTAACGGGCTGTACTGTGCATTTCGTGGCTGTAAGTATTTCCTTCCTCCACCATTCATCACTGACAGGTCTTAAGATTTGTCACCTTGGAGCTTATGTGGAAATCCCTTACAGTATCCTGCTTGACCACCTTTTCTCCTTTGTTCATTCATAACATTATTAGGCAGCACAGTGCTTTAGTTTGCTGTCCCTGGAAAAGGAACTGGAAATGAATAGTCTATACAGGAGTTAAAACTTTACCTTAGTTAACTTCTTCCTTAAGTATCTCACCGCTGCCAGTTCAGCTGTTGCAGTGGCTGTGATAGTTTCTATCATGTCTTGACTAACCCTAAAATCTTTGTTAGAGAACAGTACCAACTTCTTATATTTTATCATACAACCTTCCTTACTTGTTGCCTTCAAGAAGAAAAAAAAAAAAAGAAAACAAAACAAAAACATTGAAAGTGGCACAAGAATTTTAGATTTGTTAAGAAGTAATCCTGTGTTTGTGGAAACAGAAAAACTTAATGTTAGAATCATAGAACGGTTTGGGCTGGTAGGGGCCTCAAAGCCCACACAGCCCCATCCTCTGCTGTGGGCAGGGCTGTCCCCAACCAGCTCAGGCTGCCCAGGGCCCCATCCAACCTGGCCTTGAGCAGCACCTCCAGCTCTCTCTGCTTGTCTCCATAGGAGAAGTGCTCCAGCCCTCTGATCTAAATTCTGAGGATTTAAATGCCAGAGATCTCTCAGCATGGAAGATGTACTTTGTATCAGTTCAGTGAGATTTTTTCCATCTTGTTTGGTTATCAGAGTTGACAGTAACTATTTTCCAGTCTTCAACTGCATACTTCAGATTATCAGCCTTTTTTCCACTGTTCCTGGAATCTGTTTTCATGACTTTGGCTTTCCCTTGGAAAAAAAACAGTTTTTCTCTCTTTTTCTAGTTAGAAGAATTGCATTCCTTTCTTCATAACATGACCGCTTCTCCCCTGCGTGGCAATGAGAAGCCACAAACAAACAGCCGAGCTCTGCCTTGTTAACATGCAAAAGAGAGATCTGCCAGTCCTCTGGTCTAGCTCTATGCCAGAGCTGGCTAATTCACTTTTCTAAACTGAAATGTCATTGCTAGGCCCGATCCAGTCTGTCATGTCCTCAGTTAACGTGGCTTTTGTTTTTTGGAGCAGAAATTACTCATTTCTCCTTTTTCTTTGCAATCTATGCTTCTGTCAGTTCCTCACAGGCCTGTGTGTCAGCATCTTCTCTGTACTCCTCACCTTAGCCTCATTTCATGTTTCCTGTAATAAAGTAACGACAAACAAATCTTTGCAGCAGCTGGATTCCAGTAATTATTGCACATCCATGCTCCTCTCTCCCATCTTCCAACCGCACAACTTTCTGGTTATTGCTTTCACAGGAGGAGGTTGATGCTGGAGCAATCATTTTCCAAGAGGCAGTTCCAGTGAAGATTGGTTACACAGTGGAGACCCTGTCTGAGCGGGTGAAGGAAGCGGAGCATCGGGCTTTCCCTGCAGCCCTGCAGCTCGTTGCCAGTGGGGCTGTGCAGGTGGGCGAAGCCGGCAAGATCTGCTGGAAGTAGATCCTTGGATGTGGCAGCTGAGGTGCATCCATTGATCAAAACGGAGGTCGCAGTTGAAAAACACACACGCTATATTCTCTTCACAAAGCGGCCCAGATTCTGGCCATATCCACTGACTTCAAATATTGAACCTGCTCTGAGTCAGATGCCAAATAGAATTAAACTTCTGCTGACCATTTGCCTTCAGGGACTCCCCCATCAATCCATATGTGAATTCCTCTCAGAGATCTGTTCAGAGCCAAAAGAGCAGAGCCTGCTTTGGCCTGAGCAGAAAGGGAATTAGGACTGGTTACAAAATGTATTCTCTGCTTGTGAGACATTCTTTAAAACTTCTGTTGAAGTTAAGTGCCTGTATTCTGGGAATGATATTTTCACCTAAAATAATGCTGATGCAAAACCAGGAAATAACTGAAAACAGTAAAGTCTTTTTCACAGTTGAATTATTGTGAAAAAGCACTCAGTTTTCTTTTTAATTTTTAGTATAGCTATGAAAATGTTTTAATTTTTTTTACTAAAACTATCAATTTTCTTTTATATAAACCAGAAGCATCTGCTTGCAGCTCCTTGTCTATGTTTTAGAACTACTCTCAGAGAAAACCAATTTCTCTTCTGTGTCCTAATCTCAATTTGGATTTGAAATAAAAGTCTAATAACGTTAGTGATTTGAATGTATCAATATTTTTCCTTGGAATTCCCTTCCAAGGGTATAAAATGAAGAAGGGATTTATGAAGCAGAATCTGTCTTCATCTGCCCTGCCACAACTGTAAATCAGTTTCAGAGGTTACAGACGTACAAGGATTGAGGTGAAATTCCAGAGTGTGGTGACCTTACTGTTGCCATGGCCAGATGGTCTGTGATAAAGAAACTTGCTGACAAAATATTCCTGTCATCATTTGTCACTGAAGATAAAGCTCAGGTGAATACAGAGGAAAATTACATGGTCAAATCTAATTTGCCCACAGAAGACAAAGAATAAAGGCTGAGGTTTCAGCACAGAATTTATCTGTACGAGTCTACCTTTCCACAGAAGAGTCATCCCACAAGCAGACGGCCCCTGAAGACTGAAATCTGCCTGTTGCAGAGAGAAGGTGCAGGAAGCATCCTGCTCTGGTTGGGATCCAGTCCTCACAAACTCAGTGCATCAGCCATGAGACAGCACAGCTTTTAAGAAATTGTACTTAAATTTTAACTCTCACAGGGGTGCTGCTTGTTTTGCAAGGGGTGAAATCATTACCACTAATTGCACAGTTAATGATTGTAACATTGGTAGAAGCAGTTTGATCAGTGCTGAGAAGGCCAAAAGCAGACAGCATGGCATCCCCAAATTCAAAACCTCAATTCATCACATCAAGATATCTTGAGCAAGACTCAGGTATTTTGCTAAGACTGATGAGAAATGGGATTTAAGTGCCTATCTTCATTTCTACAAATCCATAAAATGAAAATCTGTTGTGAAGTGGACCTGAGTTACCAGATTAAAATACTACCACCACTCCTGGTCTCAGAGGGATGCCATGAACTCCACTGGAGAAAGCTGTTTGATGTGATGGTGATAGTATGGAGAGCTACAGAGCACAATACCTTGCATTCTATCATCTTATAACCATTTATTTGTTTGGTTTGAAACATCATCCATCATGCTTGCTATGCATTCCAAACAATACACAACATGAAATAACAACAGGCCAAGAGCAAAATAAGCAACGTGTTTATCATAAATATTAACTATATATACCAAAGATTTGTTCATCTCTCCTTGTTACAGTTCTTCCCATTTCTCCTACATCAGGCTCCTTGCTCCTGCTGCAGGAGTGCAAAAGACAAATACAGATTACTGTACGTAAATGCACAGCATGCAGCAAGAAATGGAATTCCCCTTTCTCCTCCCTCCTCCTCCACTGAAACACCACTGAGATACACATTAAGTAAATAAATAAATAGGAGTTTCTGAATGGAGCTGACTCATGCTCTCAAACAGCCTGATGCAGCCAGCAGCAGTTACACAGCAGGTCCCTTATTAGTACAGGATGTATAATTCCAAAACAAGAACTTTTTTTTTTTTCACTGCATCTAATGGCTGTTAGTGATCTCTCCCCAGGAAAGTCAGCTCTGGCTACATGGCAAGTCAGGCTGGGGATGTCCTGCTGATTTCATGGATGAAGGAAGAAAAATGCCTGAAATCTGGTAACAGTTTCTAATCAATTTTCCACCCCACCAGATACAGAAGTTTTAACGCCAAATTCTGAGAACATCTGTGTGCAGTGCCTTCCAGGAATAGGGCGAAGTGTTAAGATTTATGTTTGCTGTGCACTATTACACTGCACTGGCAATGTAATCCATGAAGGGCGGTTTATTTCACTTTGTTTTGCTTTCTGATCATCTGCTCCTGATCTGGTGGCCATTGGCTCTTCTGTTTGGCAGCTCGCTACACATCTGTTTGTTACAAGGGCCTACAAAGAGACTTTCGTTTCAAAAGTAATTTCCATGTTCACTTTTGCCTACTTAAAGGCACGACACCAGATCAAAAGGACTGCAGCAGTAATTTTGAACTCCTGATGATGGACAAAGTTCACCCTGTTGAAGGCTGAATTACTGAATGCTACGTGCTCTGCATCACCCTCCCACAAAGGCCTTGCTGGTGACAGTAATCCAGAATGAATATATAATATACATGATTTCCAACGCAAACACTGGAAAATATGATGTCCAGTGCTGCTGCTTTATTCTTGGCTGTTAGCTGCCTCAGACCCTCACCAGGGTCAGAGTGAAGGCACATCTGCAGTGGCAGCTGGAGGTGCTTGCCACTGACCACACTGAGTTTGCAGGATTAACCCAGCTGGCAATAGTGTGTGGTGGTGCCACAGCTTCAGGGAGCGCAGGGCTTCAGTGGCTTCACAGAGGTCTGAGAGTTGTGGGCATGGCCTTGCCCCTACAAGATGGGACCAGCAGGGCTTCTTCTCCCCTATACGGCCTCACTGACTCCTCTGTGGCTTGAAACACCATTACACACCCTCTTCCAGCAGAAAATGATCAGAAGGCTGGAGCACCTCTCCTATGAAGAAAGGTTGAGAGAACTGGGCATGATAAGCCTAAGAAGACCCCAGGGAGACCCCACTGTGTCCTTCCAGTACTTGAAGGGAGCTTATATTCAGGAGAGAGACCAACTTTACACAGTGATAGTGATAGGACAAGGGGGAATGGCTCTAAATTAGAAGAGGGGAGATTTAGGTTAGATGTTAAGAGGAAATTTTTTACTGAGAGGGTGGTGAGGTGCTGGAACAGGTTGCCCAGAGAAGTTGTGGATGCCCCATCCTTGGGTGCAGAACAAAGAAATTCAAGATCTGAAATGAGTTTGGCTCCCACAGCCAGTTTTGAAAACTAAGTGTAACTAAATGTGCAAGCCCAGAAAAAACTGATCATAGCTCAGAATGGAAACCTGGAACATCAATACACCTGCAGAGAAGCACACGGAGGGAAGGAAAGAGAAAAGGAAAACCTGGCTACACCACATCGTTTTCTTGTGGCTCTGGCATCACCAGAGAGGAAGTGCAGTCATTTTTCTCTTCTTGAGGACACAGACTTTGCCTCTCTTGTTTCCAGCAGGTTTTACCATCAGCTCCTAATTGCACTGCCCCACTGGCCACTAGCTGCAGGGCGATGGGAAAAGCCCGGCACTCAGCTTCCTTAACCCTTTCTGACAGCATCTCCTCAGTGTCGTCTGCCTTCACAGATACCAGCTCCTGGTGGATTACTGCTTTTGGACAAGATTCCTCCTACAACAGAGATATTGGAAGAAGTCTTAGAAAAGGCTGGTTTGCATTGTCAGTGGGGTTGTGGAAGATGTTCAAGGCCAGGTTGGATGGGGGCCTAGGCAGCCTGAGCTGGTGGGTGGCAGCCCTGCCCACGGCAGTGGATTGGGGCTGGGTGGGCTTTAAGGTCCCTTCCTACCCAAAACTTTCTGTGATTCTATGATGAAGACAGGACACAGAAAGTCTCACGAGATACCTCAAGTAAGCACAACCGCAGTTGTGTGCAGGAGGCTATAAGTACATATGAGGGCCACTTCCATTAGGAATACATACATCACATGTATTGGGTAGAATGGGGAGAGACATGGAAGAGAAGACTTGGAGGGCACTTTGCTGGTTAGGAAAAACTGGAAAAAAGTAAAGTCCATAATATGAAAGAAAAAGGCAGGACCTTGAGAAACCACAAATAAGTGCGTGAGAAAACAGAAACAAGGCAAGCAAAATGTAGTGAAGGGGCAGGGCCTGCAAAGGATCTCCCCAAACACAAAGAGTAAAGCTGTACAAAAAGTAATCCCTGCAAACTTCGTGTTTTACTGGAAACAACCCTAAGATCTCTATACATTCTTCTCACTTGTTCATACTTCTGCCTTCAGAAAGGGGAGGAAAAAAAGAACAATTTCCTTTTCATCACTGTTAGAAAAGAGGTCACTCACCAGGACAAAATGCACAGCGCAGCCAGTGACTTTGAATCCAGCTGGGAGGGAGTGCTGATGGGTGTTTCCAGCCTTGACTGGTGGGAAAAGTGATGGGGAAGCATTCAGAATTTTCCCTAGAGATCAGGGTGAGAGGAGAAAAGAAAAATCAATCTGAATGGAATTTTGTTTGAAAATAAAAGTGAGATGTGATCACCACTTCAAAACAGCATTCAGCACCTCAGGATCTCAAAGACAGCCCTCAGAGCAGTCAGGACATAGCGGGACATTTCCATGTTTAAAAGCAAAAAGAGGCTCTCCAGCACAGCTCCTGGGAAAACAAGATGGTTATGCTACCTGCACATAGAACCACACTTCTGCTTGCTCCACAGGCATTTCTTCCTCCCAGCAAGAAGATATACAAACTCCATGACACTGCTTTTTGTCCCTCTGCCAGTAATTGTGTCAGCACAGCGCACTTCACTGCCAATGCGCAGTCAGAGCTGATGGCTGGAATGAATGGAAACATGTGGCAGCCCCACTGATTTACATTTCAATCCTCAGTGTCATCAAGGCTGAGGGAGATTTAACCAAAGATGAAGAACTGCGAGTGTGTAATTCTGATAAGCCCAAGCATCTCTGTTTTAATTTCTTTTTTACAGAGTTGTAATTTCTTACCTTTCCATTTCCTGAGAAAAGGACTGGACAATATTCTCATAAATCCTGAAAGACATATCAGTTCAACAGCAAATTCTTCAAGAACTCGGTCAATTGTGCTGTCAAATTCAGAGCGACTCCCATATAACTTGTGATCAATCACCTAAAACATTAAAACACATCAAAAAGCATACCAAAGAAGTAACTTCACGTGAATGAGAGTAGTTTCTTGAGCAACAAAGAAAAAATAAAACATATTCATTCCCGGTCACTCAAAGACTTAATGAGCTTGCACATTATTCAGGATACTTGTAATTTATATAAGCATTCCTGGGAACATCCCAATCACTTGCTAGTTAACACAGGCTGCTTCTCACAACATGCTGTAATATACATATAAAATCTGCATTAAGAAAAGTCAAGTGAAAAGAGAAACATGGATAAGACAAAAACAAGGAGGACATCTCCAGAATGCCTGGCCAAAGACTGAAGTAAAATCAACATCACCACCAGTCAAGTCTATAGCTGCATACTGAAATGTATTTGTCCAGAAAGACAACAGACTGACCAGAAATTCCGTGTAAGAGGAGGAGTGAAGCTTTGTTTTAATTCTACTCAACCACTTATCTCCGGGTCCCCAAGTACGTGTTGATTCCTGACTATTCCTCACTGTTCACAAAGACATTCAAATAAGGTCCTGACGGAACTGTCATGCTCTTACCTAGGAAAACGTGAATGATTTTTGACACCATGTAGATTTTTTTCTCCTTTGTCTTGCCAGAGTCTTTATACTGCCAGAAAAAGTAATGTGGATCCAATTCAGCTGCTGAGGAAGTTGCTGAAAACTTTTTAACGGATGGAGAGCCTCTAACAGCATTTAGTGCCATCTGTGCATAGCTGTACAAATATGATAACTGCTCCAAATCATCAAACACTAGACAGAAGAGTTCCTGGTGGGCTGCATTTGAAATCACAAGTTGTTCAATGTTTTCAACAGCTACTTTCTACACTACCATAGAAACACAGAATCATGAAGGTTGGAAAAGACCTCCAAAATGACCTAGTCCAACCGTCAGCCCACCCCCACCCTGCCCACTGCCCACGTC
>JAOWBP010073737.1:11252-21384 GCA_028571105.1 Tragopan temminckii
GAAATGACTTCGACAACCACAGAACAACCAACTCCAAAGATTATTTTGAAATCAAATCATCATCAAAGGAAGATTGAAGAATCACAGAACAATGAACAAAAACAAGTTGTTCCCCAGAATACAACACCTCCCTCCAAAAAAGATGTCTACCACCATGAAGACACGCCTAGGCCACCACCGCAGTCGTCTACAAGAAATTATGTGAATCAAAGTAATAATCAGGGTAATCAGATGCATCACCAGGATGGATCTTCTAGAGGAAGAGGCGGTGGTAGGGATGATAGAGCTGGTCAACGTGGTTATATGGAGGGAGATCATCATTCGCATCATCATCGTGATCGTGATCATCGAAGGTTTGCTCCTACTCCACCAGCAGCAACTTCTGGTCAACCGCCACCACAACAGCAACATAATCAACAACCACAACGTAAATATTCCAATAATTCTGATCGTTATACGCCACCATCTACACAACAGCAAGGTCCTGCAAATCAAAGAGGTCGAGACCATCATCAACGTGATTATCATAATCGATCTAACCAACAAGGTGCAAATTATCACCATCCAAATGAACAACATCGATCTCGTCAATATGAATCAGCAGCACCCGCAACGACGACTACACCTGCCAATAATACAATGCCACCAACGACACAATCACCTGGCCCGGTGACACCTGCCTCGGCGGGACCGGCCAATTTCTATCCCCCAGCAGCACCGGCTGCTCCAACCGCCACCACAACGTTGATACGAGCAACAACCACATATGGTCCGCCGCCGATTACCTCTAAAGTTTTTGGCGACACTCAATCAAACGCGCCAGCTGTTTCTGGAACATCCCAGCCTGCATCGACACCGCCTATATCAATATTACAGCAACCAAAGTTACAACAGCAAACATCGACCACAACAAATGAGCACCAATCAAAAAGGCCAACACCACCACCCTCGCAACCGCTGCCGCCTTCTCAAGTTGCTCAACAGAATGATGCAAATCAAAAAGCAGTGCCACAGCAGGCACAACAACAACATAATAAACAAGCACAAGGTCAACATCAGCCTTCACAACATCACCAACAGCATCATGAACCAGCACGAGATCGTGCTGGCAGTCATCATAGTGGTGATTCGAACCGTTCATCAAGTGATCGTGATTATCACCACCGTGGTGGTAGAAGAGGTGATAATCGGGCTGCTGATGCACGGTATGCAAGGGGAAGACAACAAGATGATCGTAAATCGAATAATCAATCCCGTAGCGGTGTGCAGAATCAACATGGACAGCGTTCATCGCAACACCAACAACAACCGCATCACCAGCAACCAAGTAATAAAAACATTCAGCAACAGCAACAGGTTCCGGTGGGTACTGGCTCACCATCAACCACATCGACCACCACGGTAACTGCAACAACAAATCAACAACAACAAAATCAACCAGTCAAACCAGAGCAGCCTCAACAACAACAACAAGAAGACTTTAATAATGACGAATGGGAAACGGCATCAGAATCAAGTGATCTGATGGAAAGAGGTAACAATGCTATGGCTACTATGGCAACTAACATCACAAACAAAACATCAAACAATGATAAACCGATAACAACATCGACACCAGCTTCGTCGTTTGCTGGTCCTGGTGCATCACAAAATGTTCAACAGTCACAGCAACAACAAATGCAAACAACAACAAACATGAATAAATCACATGACCGAATTGTTTATCCCAAACAATCATCACATCAACAAGAACAACAACAACATCGTGCGGATGAACGAAGAAGTGGTGCAAGAGATAGGGGTGGTCGTGCTGGTCCACAACAGGATGTCTACCATCATGACGGTCGTAGTGGAAGACATCATAGCGGCGGTAGTGGGTCCAATTCGGCAATGATGCAACAACAGCAACAGCATCAATATCGCCATGATGATAGAAGAGGAGGAAGAGACAGAACAAGTGGTTCGGGTGGAGGACGTGATCAAAGGTATCGGGATGATCGTAGAGATGATAGAGGAGGAGGAAGAGGAGATAATCGTGGCTCATCACAACAACAAATGTCTTCAAGTGGTGGCCGAAGGAATGATAACAAGCCTGCACACCAACAGCAGCAGCAACAACAGAATTTCCATCTAGTAATTACGAATCAAATTTCCAAGTTGTCTTTGGATAATCAACAACAACAACAACCGCAACATCATCAACAAATGGAACATGATGGTGGAGGAGGTGCACGATCGGGTGGTGGAAGAAATCGAAAGAATTCGGCTGCAAGTTCTTCATCGGCTTCGAATCCAGCAATATCTGGACAACAATCCAATCAACAGCAAAAACAATCTCAACATTCGAATCAAGGACAAAATCAACAGGTTGCGCAACAAAATAAACAACCACCAAACAATAACAAGCGCAAAGAGGTTAGTCTCGTATTATGCATTGTATTTGATTCATTAAATTAACATGCATGTGATGAATGAATTGTGTTTTATAATCTGTCAATCCTCTGAAGTAATTTGATTACAAAAACAAAATCGATTCTGATTTAAATTGTAAAGTTTAGATTATTTGAAGAAATAGTAATTTATTATTTGATCAATCATAAACTAATATCGTTTGTTTTACTTTACAGGCCCAACAATCACAACAACAGCAAAGATCCAATAACAACAAACCCAATAAACAACAAGCTCAACAACAACAACAACCAGTCCAGCAACAGCAAAATCAAAGATCCAAACCAGATCACCATCATGATTCGAGAAAACAGCAATCCGATAATCATCACCAACCTCAACAACAACACCCAAGAAATTCGCCAAATACAACTGCTGCCAACAACCAAGATTCGTCATCTAAAATGGCCACAAATGCTGCGTCTGCTGCCCCCATTCAAAACAAATCATCAACATCGACCACCACAACGACAAACGCGGTAGTGACCAACTCGGTTGTTGAATCATCAAAACCGACACCATCGACGACCACACCAGCTGCTGTGTCTAGTATGCCATCTACCGCCAACAACAAGAAACCAGAAGGTTCCAATTCTTCAACAACAACACAACAGCAACCACCAATCAGCATTACGAAATTACCCGATATGGTAAGTTGTTTGTTATAAAATTGTCATATTGTCTATATGTTTTGAATTAGCATTATTCCCCCTCAACCGATTTCCTGTGTTTGATTTGATTTGTTTTGTTCATTATTGCTTGCTTGCTTGTTTATGGGTTAGGATTATGGATTATGTTAAGTTAATTTCTAATTAGGGTTGAAAGAATTTTAAATTGACCATTGATTGATTGATTGTCTTCTCTCTCTATCTCTCTCAGGACACTACTTCTTCCACTACTAACATGATGATCAGTAATCGAAAGTTTGTCGGGACGCTTATTTATGAGAATACTAAATTAAAGGAAGAGAATAAGGTTCTCTCAAAGGTACTAATGTGATGCCATGTGATGGTGTTGTGCGTGTGTGTTGCTATAACGCTATATGCTTGTCTGAGCAACCAACCTGCCATTTGTGTTGTTCACTTATGTTGTTTGACTTGACTATAATACTTTTGTTGTTTTGTTTTGACAGATTGATTCCAATTCGCCATCTGCAACTGTATCAGCTGCCTCATCTGCCGTTCAAAATCAAACAACCACAACGACAAATACGCAAGTGAATCATCTCAAATCGACATCGTATGTTGCACAGCAAGACCCGCGATATATCGGTCCCACTGAAGAGTTGAATAAACGAATCACATCGGTCAAGAAGATCTGGGATAATAATCCACCAACTTCATCATCGAGCACTACGACAACCACAGCCAATGATTCGTCAACGGCCAACCAAAACAATTCCAACGATGAACGAAAGAGTTCTAGCGTGCTGCTGCCTGAATCGGGTTCACCAACCGATAGTACCAAACCAACAATGAAACAAGCGACAACTGCCAACAACAGCCATACGGTTGCCGTAACTTCTGCTACTGGTGTGGTTGCCACTGGCCAACATGCCCAACCACCTCAACAACAAAAGAAACAATCCAATCCCAATATTTATTCATCAAATCAAGCAATGGTATCAGGCCAACAAATGATGAGTGCAACATCACCGCCCGTATCATCGTATGCTGCCACTGGCACTGGGTTCCATCAGAATCCGGGTGTCGTTCAAACACCGACCAGTCCACAGTTGTCTCAGATATATGCTGCTGCCGTAGGTGCCCAACAAAACCATTTAGCTGCTGCATTCCACCAATATGGCCATCATCAAATGACTCCCGCGTCTGCTGATCAGATGAATTATGGTGGCAGTGCCGGACCAACCACTCCACAGCAAACAGCACCCACTTTGACACCAGTTTATGGTCCCACCCCAATTCCTGCTGCATTCATACCGCAGAATCATTTGCTGGCTGCTGCAATGCTGGGTGCAACTGCCGCTCCAGGTTCACAGCAAGCACATCACCCAGCTGCCAATATGTTCATGTCACAAATTGCACAATCAACAGGACAACCAGCATTGATGAATGATCAATTTAGCCGAATGATCAATGCCGCTGCCGTAGCATCAAATTCGAATCCAGCAGCAGCGGCCGTGTTGGCACAGAACAATCACCTTATGAAACCATTCGTTCATCATAATCAGACGACAGCCGGTAATTCGCAATTGAATAATCTTCAACAGGCTGGTGGATGGCCAGCTGCTTCCGTTCAACAACAAGTTTCTAATCAACAACAGCATTTCTTTCCACAATTGGCTGGTGCCCCGGCCGCAGTCGCTAACCCACTAACATCACATTTTGTTCAGAACACCCAAATGATTCCATCTACGACAACGGTTGGTGGCGCATCGGCTGTTCCAGTTTCTGGAAACCAAGTGATTGCTGCAAATGCTGCTGCATTCAACACCAGACCAGCAACACAACAACCAGCTACTGTTGCCAATCAAATGCAACGCAATACGTCCACATCAAATCAACTGGTGGATAATAGCGGACACCAAGCCAATGCTATGCGATCGTTCATTACGCCAGGACATATGGTGACCAATGCCGATTCAATGCACCATGCCACTATGAATCATCAAATGCATCAAAACAGCAATTATTTGAATGATCAGTCATCGACAGCAGCAAACAATCAACGAAGTGGACAAATGTCACAATCACAACAACAGCAACAAAACATTCATTTGAGAAACCAATTCACCAATTCGATTCCAGCAAATATTGCAGCTGCAGCTGCTGTGGCAAACTGGAACCAAGCTGCCGCTGCCGCCGCTAACCAACAAATGTTTTTCGCCAATCAAAAAATGGCCAATGGTCGCCAATATACTCCAATACATTTGATTGGTCAACCAATGATGACCAATAATGTTGCACAGGCAATGGCTGCACAGCTGAATTCGCGAACCAGTCCATTGAATCTAACTGCCATGATGGCCAACCAAACAGCTGCCGGTGGTTCCGCAGCCGGAAATTATCAACAACCAATCCAGCGACCATTGAACAACAACGCAGTTGGACAATCATCAGGAAAGGGGCCGGCCATGGTTCAATCATCAAACAACAACCGAAACAATTCAAACAATAACAAATCATATTCTAATATGGGCAAATCATCTAATAAACAATATCAACAAAATCGTAACAACACGACACCATCACCAGGAACCGCAAATTCCACGACAACATCAACGAACACCGCCAGCAATAACAATAATAACAATGCTGGTTCAACTGACCAAACCACTGCTGCTGTAAATAAGGATTAGTTGTGTTCTGCAGACCTTTTAGACATTAATTCAATTATAATGATGATGATGATTATTATTAATATTATGATTCTGTCATGATGATTATGTTCTGTTTAAAGAATATACAATCTGTACAAATGAGATAATTAAATAAGATAACATAGATGGCGTGTTTAGTGTTGTAAATGAGTGTGCGTGTCAAATAGTTGTGCATATATGTTTGCGTTCTGCTCTCCTATCTCGCTCTCTCTCTCTCCAAGGTTGGATAACAGTTTCTGTGTGTGAAATGTGATCGATTTATTATAATTATCATTCTTTAATTATTCTCAATCTTTCTTTTTTTTAAATTATTTGATTTTTTTTTCTTATTTAAATGACACAACACACCAACACCACCACACCCACCTCACACACAACATGCTATTATTTTACAATGAAATTTAATAAAATATAGCTCGCTCTCTCGCTCTCCTAAGTAATCCTTTGGATACCAACTAACCAGACCCAAACACACACACGCCCAATTTGAAAAACAAGAAAAAAAATTTATATAGATTATAAAAAAAATATGATTAATTAACAAATTATTATTAAAATGATGAAACGTTTTTAAGATATCAAAATTAATTAATTTTATAAAAAATTAATTTACATTTTTTCGAAAACTTTTTTCAAACCACAAATCTGGCATGAATGTTCGTAATAATCGCCGTCCGGATCGTCTTCGTTTTCGATTTTGGTTTCTTCTCCGAATTGGTGTTGATGTGTTGATTGTAATCGTTTTTCATATAACGAACTTCGTGCTTGCATTCGCAAGTTTTTCATTTCTTTTTGGAAACGTTTACGTTTTCTGTCTTCTCGTTTGTTTGATCGTAATTCTCGTTCCTCTTCTAAACGTTGCTCGCTGCCCCAAACTTCCAGTGCTCGTTCTTCAACTTGTAATTGTAAGTAGAGACGCATATGGCCACGTGCAAATTCGTGTGGATTCTTTTTTAGTATGCAACGAAGTGGTGGCTCACGTTTATCAAGATCAACATCGTTTAGTAAGTATTCTTGTTTGGCTTCGGTTCGTGTGATCAATCGATGTTTTTGTTTTAAATCTTTACAATCGTCACATATCATTTCGCCAAAATTTGATAATAGAAACGAATTCGAGAAACGATCCTCACATTCGTCGCATTCATGTTCTTTAGTATCAAGTTTAATTGGTAATGGTTGTTTAGTGGATTGTTGTTCGATTCGATCCTTCTCTGCCCAATTGGTTAAATTTCTCTCATCGTCCTTGTCATCGTCGCCAACGAAAAATCCGCCACCATGATCTTGGCTTTTATTAACATTCAATTCGTTGTATTTTTCCAATTGATAAACTTCATCGGTGGTTAAATGCCTTTGACGTTTTTGTTGCAACAACAATGCCTTTTGACGGTTACGTTCAATACGAGCTAATTGTTCATCGGTTAGTTCACTGTTGGAACTTGTTGAGGTAGAAGGAACAGGAACATCCAGATCGGAAGACATTCTTTAAAAGAACCGAGATCAAAAATCAAGAAAATGATTTGGACAAAACAATCGGCCAAACACAAACCCAAAACAAAACACTAAAGCGTACAAGACGCCATCTATCGTCCAAACCAGCAACAATAAAAAACGTGAACAAAAGAATGAATGATTTTTGATTAGAAAATCATTTAATTTTAATCAATCAATTTTATTCATCATTTCTAATCATTTATCATAATTAATTAGATTGCATACTATTTTTTGTTTTGCAGATTTGGAAACAAACACAAGAAAATCATAATAAAAATTGAATTCTATGTTGGTTATAATTTAGAATCCTTTGTTACGGTACAATCGTCGTCGCCAGACCAAATATGGCAAGGCATACGGGATGGAAAGGAAGATGATCATTTTTATGGCCAATGCACGACGATTCACGATGTCGAATGGGAGATTCTGTAAAATGAATGTTAATCTTCATAATCAAACTCATACCCAATTTAGAAAAATGGTACATACGTTTCCTTTGTAGACAACTTCTAGATGGTGGCCGCCATCATGTCCACGGGCTACCGATTGGCGAAGAATGCTTCGTGGTACCAAGGCTAATCGTGAGGAAATCATGTTTCTAGGTTTTGGATTTTTGTAACTAATCGATTTGTAAAGATTTGTAGTGCCGACTGAACAAAGCAAACACCAAACACAAAACAACCTTTGAGCAAATCTCAATGTGAAACACAAGAAGACCGAACAAAACGTCTATTTTCACCTGACTGGTATAAGGGAAGCTATTTCTACTCATACCAATGTTTTGTGTTCGTATACTAATAAAATTAGACCCGTTCATCATTTTATCTGTTCAACATTGGTTTATTGTTTCCCCCTCGGCCACGAATATGAGGAAGCATTACAAAAATCAATTTTTTGCATCTTTGAACAAATATAAAAAGCATTCTTTCATGTCAAATTATAAATGATTGGAAAAACATTGCACAAATCAGAATGCATTCTGCCTTTTGGTTGTTCCACAAGACAGACAGCCAATTTAGAAAAGAATAATCGATATTATGCCTAAAGTGTATTAACCAACTCAAATATTCTGATTATAGTTGCTAGCCAACATTTCAATATTTTAAAATCAATCATTTGGAAATGTTTTATTGTGCTGAGTTCAATGCAAATTGCATGGAAACCGCATTATTTTTGACAATTGAAATTGACTCGGAAATCAGTTTAAAAAACTTTATTTATTATTATTATCGTCCCATTTAATATTTCAACAATATTTACACAATCAAAACGGCATTTATGCATCCATCATTTTCCGGATTGTTTGTCACTTGTGCATATTTACCCCAAATGACTTTTCCTGATTGCGTGACCAAACCCAGCTCGCTGATATTCACTTCGATAACGGTACCTTTTGTGATTACACCAAGGGATGTAAACATTGGGCTGCTAGGGTTCTTTTTTACGCCTATGATTGGTAAATTGAATGTAGCATTTAATTCTGGATGTGTTACATGGGCAGTTTTGAAACGCAATGCCATCGGCCTTATGAATCGTTCAAACTTTGGCGGTTTTCTAGTGAAACCTTCACCGACATAACATACTTTCGTCACCATACGCTTCCAAGACTTTTTCTTTCTCTTGCCAGTTTGGATGGCTCTATCAAATGGCAATAGAAATTAATTTGATTCAGAATGATAATTAATTCAACTTACTTAAAAACTTCTAAGTCAGAGACAGCTTTAACTTTTGGAATGGGCACCTCCCATTTGCCGGCTTTTTCTTTTCGTTTTTGTTTGATCATGTTGGACAAAACTTTGGCCCGGGTTTGGTTTTCACGGTCAAGCAAATAATGGGGCAAAGCTGTTCCATCAGTGACCGGTGCTTCCTTCTTTTTGCTTTCCTTTTCTTCATGCATTTTGATGGTTTTCTTCATTTGAATCTTTTCAGTGAAACGTTTACGATTATAAATCTTGGCCTTGATGCCGCGCAATCTTTTAGCTTTGGTCGATATTTCCCGTACTTTACGGGCTTCTTTCTTTCGTTGACGTTCTTCATGATCGAATCGTCGACCATATCGCTTACGAAACAATTCAATATGTTCGTTTTGAGGCATGTTTGATGATTGATTTTAAATCACTACAATAAATAACAACTAAAAAACGATCCAATTATTTTTGGATCGAATACCGAAAAAAACCAAAACAATCGCAATGCGTTGCGATTCGACCACGTTGCTCGGATTGCCAAAAATCATACCATCCATAAACAATGTAACAATGTGTTTTTTATATTGACAACAGATGGCAGCATATGTGATACATTTTTTGACAAAAAAAATTTGTCCATTACTGTTCAAAATGTCAGTGCAAAGATAAAAATAAAAATATAATTCTTTTAAAATTTAATGAGCATCAAGAAAAAGAACAAAAAATAATAAACAACAGCAAATTGTGAAAACAACGTGATAATTTGAAAAAAGAATGTTGTTGTTTTTAGTGTGGCACTGTTCTTAAGATTCTTCGAAGTAATTCGGTTAGTGTTTGAATAAAATGAAACGTGCTGGAAATAAATTTTGTTTTTAGAGTTTTACTGTGAGGTTCAACACCAAAGAAAAAAAGTTTTCCGCTTGCTCAAGGATTTTTTGGTGTTGGTTTCTGGTGCAAGTTTCTGCCGTCTGATTAGACTGTAAGAAATGATGTTTCATCTAATAAGCAAGTAATGTGTCATCTATATCTCGTTTATCTTGATTATGTATTTGGCTGTTGTGTTAACCCTTTCTGTGATAGATTCTGTGTGAATTAGATTGAGGGAGGAATGCATCCACAAAGCATTAATAATAAAAATGATTCTTATAGCAAAAAAGAAGAA
>JAOWBP010073892.1:0-30051 GCA_028571105.1 Tragopan temminckii
CGCACCCCCTCTCGCTCACCCTCTCCCGCTCCCTCTCCCTCTCCCTCTCCCTCTCCCTCTCCCTCTCCCTCTTCCTCTTCCTCTTCCTCTTCCTCTTCCTCTCCCTCTTTTTTTTCTCTCCAGGGATGGAATCTATTCTCTGATTATACATTTTTAGTTTCAAACCCTAACTGCCCTAATCCCCTACCACAAACATCTTTACACATGTTGGCTGGTATTCCTCACATCTTGTCTTCTTCAGGGATTGGGTCTCTGCAGACCTTCATGTTGCCATCACAATACATAGATGCATCTGCCTCTGGATTCTGGGGCTGTCTCCCTATGGCTTCTCTGCCCACCATCCCACTCTCCTTGGTGTGGTTTCATTAAATGTCGCTCAAGCCTCACATCTTGCTGCTTACCCAGTGCTTCTACTCCTTTATCATTGCTGCCTCTTGGAGGTCGCCTCTTTACTCTCGGTATGCTACAGCAGTGCAATCCTTTGCCAAAGTTTCCTGCGTTGGTCTCCTTTCCCCAGCCCAGTGCTTCACAGTCTTTCCACATCACCTGATCACATCAGGAGGAGGCAAAAGACCCTCACACAGCATGCAGCAGCTACAGCCTTCGTAGCAGCAGCAAGCACCCCAAGGTGCCACTAAGCAGCATGTCAGTGCAACTCTGAGAGCACAACCTTCTGTTTCTCTTTTTCCTATTGGCGCACCTGGACTTGCGTTGGCAGGCTGTGGCATCAGACAATATCCTACCTGCAATCTTTCTCTTTTCAACTGACTGCTTTTGTGTGTGTTCTGATTTCGTAACGGCCTCAAGCTCAGTGAAATCACATTTCAACCACTGCTGTTGCATCTATATGCTAAAAGATCCTTGCCTTTATTTGCAGCTGTATTTAGCAGTGTTTCTTTCATGCATCCGGAAAATATTAGTTCTGATCTGAAAAATCAAATCATATAAAGTAGCTAAGTTTGAGCTGTAAAAAGGAAACCAGGCTGTGATTTCATACCGCTAAGCACACAAATCTGTGAGTGATTTAAGGCTGTGCTACATGCCACAATATGCAGAATCCTCATTTACACGGATCACACATGGATCCAGTTGCAAAAACTAACCAAGATTTTAGAAGAGACAGTTTCAATAGTTCTGTTCACGCTCCCAGATGTTGTGGCATATCTAAAGTACTCTGCCTGCAACCAGTCTAGGATGTGTTTGCATGAAGACACTATTCCTCCTACCGCATGAATAAGAGCAGAAAGTAGGTAACTATTTTTCAGGGACTTTTTGATATAAACCTTTACTGATAACCCTGGCTGAAACAGCAGGTCCATACAGCGAGGCGTATGATTTTTTTTTTTAGCCATGTACTCACAGAAAACTGACAAGAAGAGGTGTAGAGGCACCCACTTTCCACTGATGCCAGCCCATTTAGGTAACTTCAGCAGAGGCTGATTTGCAATTGTTAGGCATGTACATTTTTAGCTGTGCTCAAATTCCTGCTCTTCCACCCACTTTCTTCATTAGCATATTAGACGCCCCCATGGCGTTCTTTTAAATGGTCTGTAAGTCAGGCATGTGTGAGGAGAGGTGGCTCCACTCCTGCAGCTGAAGGCAGCTGAATTTTTCCCTTTCACAGCAGGGGTGACACTAAGGGGTAAGGGACAGCCCCATGGGAAGATAGCAGCCCCACAACCTGCCTTGACTTAGGGGTTATTGCCTACGGTTGGATGGAGAGCAGAGGCTACCCAGAGTGCTCTACTCATTCTAGTTGCAGCCCTAATAATAACCTGAGTGGGAGCCTATATATATATATATATATATACACATACGTATGTATTTTCCATATTTTTTCCGTGTATACATATCTATGGCAACAAGATGCCTTTCTGTATGCTCACTTGGTGCTTTGCAGGTAGCTCACGTGCCAAGAATCACCTGTCTGTGCCTTTTGTGTATGGCGACCAGGCAAAGCCACGCGATGGAAGTGTCTTCTATTTAACCTGCACTTCTGCTCAGGGAGTGTGGCTGTCACTCACTGCCACCAAGCAGCTGCCCAGGGTCAGCAGGGCAACTCAAGATGTTGTGGTGTCACCATGAGGATGCTCACTTTGGATTTATCAACCTGTATTTTCAACATGTTAATTGAGCACAGTGTTTGCCTAGGCTTTCCTTGGGGTTTTTATATCACAAACCCTGCAGCAAACCTCTAAGGGGCTTTCCCAGAAGGTATTTCTAATAATGATGTGGGTAGGTCTTGTTTCAGTCAAGCAGTCAGCTGCTTAGGACAGCAAAAAGTTGCCATTTCTTTCCCCATCTGACACAAATTCCCTTTTTTTTACTTTTTTCCTAATTCCTCCCACTTCCTTTCTCTCCCACTATATCCCCTCAGCTGAGCGTTTGTTCCTACATGGAAACACAAATGACTCGGGGTGCATTTGGGAGAGCCTGTGCCATAATGCACCAAAGGTGGGGAGATACACAGATGCTCTTCAGCAAGGGCTCTTGCTACATACAAAAGCCCCACTACTCACAAACTCCTCTTCTTCTGTAAGACCTCCCTCTGCACCACGTGTCCACAGCTTCATCCTTTCACACACTGCTGCAGTTATTCATTGCCAGAGGGAGTGGTGAAGGACAAAAGTGCTCAAACCCAACTGCTCTGGTAGTAGAAAACCCAGCTGAGGTCCACCAGGCACAGGCAGAAGGTCAGCAGAGGCAGAAGGTGCCCCTGGGCTTTATGGTACGGAAAGCATGTACTGAGGGTACAGTAAATTTCTGTGCTTTCATGTTTCTCCCCTCAGCATCTCTTGCAATAGAGATTCTGCCCCTGACAAAGCCTAAACAGCCCAAACATAAAGCAGGGAAATGTATGAAATGACAAAACTGGGGTCACTGCCAGTAAGCAGCCCCTTCTGCACTGCACAAAACCCAACTTCAGAAACAATTTGTGTACTGCTCACTGCTAGCCCCAAGAATAGGTCTGGGCTAGGGATTGCACAATGTGGTCCCTGCTGTGTTTCCTCTCTTTTTTCCCCTCATTTCCCTGTAACTCTGTGCCACTCCTTGTAATTGCTGCAGAAGTGTAATTGCTGCTCTGCGTAATTGCTGCAGAAACAATCTGAGCTGTCATTGACTTACATTGTTCACACATCAGGAGAAACTGGCAGATCAGATTCACCCCACCATCAGAGACATGCTGCATATGTATCTACATCTGAGGCAGGCACTGAGGATCCCATTACAAGCAGTGGAGATCTAGAAAATACAGAAGAATGAAATTTAAGGTACAAGCCACCCATCCAAATATATGCTTTAACTCTAGGGTGAAACAAATCATTTATTACATCCAGGGACATGAGCTCTATCAGATCAGCTCTGTTAGGATTACTTTGAATTTAACTGGACTTTTGTTCACGCACGGCCCAGTCCTGTTAGTCATGCAGGTACCTAGCGGGGAGCATCATGTCAACAAGTGAGACCCGAAGCACTGTGGAGTTTTGAGCACCACAATATAAGGAGGACATAAAACTATTAGAGAGCATTCAAAGGAGGTCGACAAAGATGGAGAAGGCTCTGGAGGGCAAGGTGTATGTGGAGTGGCTGAGTGCCCATGGTTTGTCAGGCTCAGAGCAGGGAGGGGAGGCCTCATGGCAGCTCCAGCTCCTCACAGGGAGCGGAGTGCAGCGCTGAGCTCTGCTCTGTATGACAGCGACAGGGCTCGAGGGAATGGCATGGAGCTGTGTCAGGGGACGGGCAACTGGGGGTTAGGGAAAAAGTCTGCACCAGAGGGTGGTGGGCATGGAACGGGCTGCACAGGGCAGTGGGCACAGCCCTGAGCTGCTGGAGCTCAAGGGGTGTTTGGACACTGCTCTCAGACATAGGGTTTGGGTTTAGGTGATGCTGTGTGGAGCCAGGAGCTGGACTCAGTGGATGGTCCTTGTGGGTACCTTCCAGGTCGGGGTATTCTATGATTCTATGACTCTACAGGCTATGGCAGATGCTAGCTACATGTCTGTGTAGCAAATGGCTACAAAACTTGGTATTTTTCTGTGTCTTTGCAACAGGAATATAAACAGACAAAGTGCAGTGGAAGAATCAGCATTCTGCAGGAGGCTGCCATGGTGTCAGTTGTGTGGTAGCCACTTCGGCCATCGAGCACTTTCCAAAGGGAAGATTGGCAAAGCATGTCTGTGCCTTCATCTCCTCCCCAAGAGAGTTCAGCTATGCCATGTGTTGTGCTGGGTTTTCTAATAAATGCACAGACTTTACTCAGCGCTCAAATTAGCAAGGACAAGATCAAAGACATGTGCCCACTGTCACCAATTATCTCCTGGTTGCAAATAAGTTCCAGCTAACTGCTTTGCATACAGAGGGCTGATCTCAGCCAGGAATTGCTTCATCATAGTCGTAGGACTGGCTCTGGAAATTTTGAAGTTGTGGGAGAGGTGGAAGTTATGTGGATATTATTGATGTTTGAGTTCATGTCATTCATAAAATAGTATAGTTACTGAAAGGTGTGCTTGTGCAAGTCTATGAATAGAGGAGAATAGTAATTAAAGGGTAGTTTCCTCTTATAAAGTATTTTCATCTTTCCAGGAAATGGTCATATCATTAAGAGAGACCCTGGTTCTCTCCCACAGGAATGGGGATAGACATCAGCTTCATTTCTGTGCCCTGATTTAAGATTACTCCACTCCAAGGGATTATCTTAAATTAGATGAATTTATAGCTGGCCTTTCATTGCTTTTCAACCTACTCAAGATTTGAGGCTTGAAGTTGTATAATAACTAAGCCATATACTGTCTTGAGACCATGAGTAGAGAGGAGGGAAATCAAATAAAATCCAGGTTAGTGTGTCCTGGAAAAGCAGACACCAAGTACTTAAGAATACCTGATGTGAACTATAGGCACTTGAAGATGCTCCTGTTTCAACTCTGTGTATATAGAATTGATCTTCATCACTGAAAACTGGTACAAGATTGCCATGGGGATAATGCAGTGTTGGCACAGACTTGGAAGAATTATGTTTCATCCCCATCAGTCATTTTCTACTGCTGGTACCCACATTTCTGTGCCGTCCCTTGCTCTGGCAGTGTTCAAAGCACAAATGACAAGGGTGGCAAATGAGATGGGAACCATTTAAGAATCATTACATCACTGATTCAAGTTAGTGTGCACAGACACTGACAGTTTCACTCTTGCTGCCTGGTAGATAGAGCATTCATTTATTTCAGCAGTGCCTGCTGCAGGTTCTGAACAATTCAGTGTATCATTCCATGCAGAAACTGCAGAGCTGGGCATCCCTGGTTCTTGCAAAAGGGCAGCCAGAGGGGGATTAGTCTGTATCTGGAAAACATGCAGCTGCTCCTTTGCCTCAGGATCGCAATCTCTTTGTGTTGCTAGAAAAGAGCAAAAGGAATTAATTAAAGGCTAAAAATCTAACCCAGTATTATTAAATTCCTAAAGATGAGCTATTTTGAAGGTATATAAATATTTGGCAGAAATTCTTAACAATTCTCTTTAAAGAAATTCCTTTATGTAAGCCAGGTTTAAGGAGACTTCTTTGCAAACTCTAATAAGATGCAGGCTGCTTTCAGGTTGTCTCATACTTTCATTAAAGCTCTGATATAAGTAACTGCTAGGTCCAAATGTCAGGAGGTCCCAGCAGTTGAGCTCAGAGGACAACAGCTTGCTCTACTGCCCTTCATCCTCTGTGCCACTACCTGGTCTAGCCATACTCCACCACAACCACTGATGAGGACAAAATGCAACTACTCTAAAATGCATCAGTTTAAGTTTATATATGGAAATGGTTATAATGTAGATATTTTTCCCTGTGAGCAACCGGGGGAAAAAAATCTCATTTTTCACCTTCACACTGAAATTAGAAGTCAACAAAGCACTATCAGGTTCAGAGGTATAAATTATTTATTTACTAATACACAGTAAACATTTTAAATGAGTTTGACACACTTAAGACTCTACAAACATCATTGTGCGGTCAGGATTTCTCAATACTTTGGAAATACAACGCATGAGAAATTAGTCCAATGTGCGTTTTCATATTAGAAAGTCATTATATAGAAGTTTAAAGTCACAAACACAATTAAAACAAGAATACAAATCAAATTCTGTACAAGATCATTTTTAGTCTGTACAACAGAATCATCACTTAAGATGAGAAAATACAAACAATTTTCTTATCTTCCACACAAGAAACTCAGAAAGCATGTTAGTTCATGTGTAACACATTGGATTTGTTAATATTTTGAGTAATGCAAACAGGCAAGATCTGCTTACACAAAGTCATCCAGTACTTCCCAGCAGGTCATAGAACCATAGAATCATTAAGCTGGAAAAGACCACTAAGGTCATCTAGTCCAACCATCAGCCCATCACCACCAGCCCACTAACCCATGCTCCTCAGTGCCACAAATAAGAGTCTTCTGAAAAAAGCCCAGAGGAACCTGGCTAAAAATAATGGTGGGTCTACAGAAAGGAAGTATTTTAGTAAGATTGATGAAAGTTTTTCCTGTGTTTTAATTGGCATTGGCTCAGGGCTCACAAACCCACTGGTTGTTCAGTACCCTGATACCACATTGCTAATCTCGGGATGCTGCTCCAACAGTGATGGAAGTATTTGGATGTGACACTCGTTTTTGCTGCAGGGCAAACACCCACACCATCCACAGAGCAGCCCTGTTGTCACACGGGCTTTCTGCATTCCCACAGAGCTTGGAAATCTGCCTGGTGATGCAGAAAATAGAGCGATTTCTAAACCCAGCACAATGAGCTGCAGTGGGGATTGAGGAGTGGCTTGGGCTTGCAACGGTTTTGGCTTCTTGCACCTATTGAAATGGACCTGCCGTTGGGCTGGGGCTTTCTCAAGCTGAGCCTTTGGGAACCTTCCAAAATCTCTGAGAACTCTGGGTTTTTGCACTCCAGATGCTGTAGCACACTACCACACACGCATCTGGGCTCTCAGTCACAGAGTACCTTAGGAGAAATGATTTCAAAAGGCAATATTCACTACCAGTGCTGTGTTGGAGTTGATATAAGCAGTAGCACCACAGCTGAGAAACAACTACAGCAAGGATTTTAGTTTTGTGGTGAAAATCAGGCTATTTCTAAAAAAGAAAATCATAGAGACATAGAATGGTTTGGTTTGGAAGGGACCTCAAAGGTCGTGTAGTTCCAGATCCCTTGGCCAAGGGCAACCACTGAATCAAGCGTGACATGAGGCTGCCCAGGGCCCTATCCAACCTGGCCTTGAACACATTTAGGGCTGTGGCAGCCGTAATTTCTCTGGGCAGCCCGTGTCAGTACCTCACCACCCTCACAGCAAAAGCCTTCCCCCAACATCTAATGCTGGGGGGAAATCTCCCCTCTTTTAACTTAAAACCATTCTTCCTTGTTCTGTCACAGTCTACCTGTGATAAATAGGTTCACAAATATGTCTGTGCCAAAGAGACAAGGAAGCTACTGGCTGAGCCACTCCTTTTGGCTGTTTTCAGCTAAGAAAGTAAATTCTGGCATAAGAAGAGGAGGAATAAAACAAGGCACATGGTAGCAAATGCAAAAAACGAGACCAAATCTTTCAGGCAGAGAAGTAGTGCAAGAAGGACCTGGCATCTCTGAAGGACATGAAATAGCCCCCAGAAGACTTTCAGGGCCATGAGAAAGTGCACAGTGCAGTCAGGTACTGGCTCCTTCCCATGGAGCAGTAAATCTCTTGCAAAGTCCCTTTGCAAAGCCTGTTTATGTGCCTTCATAAAACAGCAGTTATTTGTCACGCAGTCCCCAAGAGAGAAATTGCACAGAGGTTTAGTTTGCATGTCTGTTATATCACAAATCTCTTGACAAGAAGCACTACTATAGTACTATAGTAATCCTAAGGGGGAAGTCCCTTTTCAAGTTTGCCTATATGTATATTTTCTATTCTTCACAGAGCCTTTAAAACAATAAACAAGACGACTGTCGCTGTTGTGGAGCCTGTGAGGCTGAAACCATTTCAATTTGAAGCCCAGATGTCATGACAACAAGTGAAATATGAGAGAACTGGGATACTCAAAAAAATTTAGAATGCTGCAGGATTTTCTAAGTGTATTTTGATATCGCTGGAGTTGGCCTTTTTTACAGTTTGCAGTTCAAGAACTGATATAGGCCAGTGGATCTCCCACATCCACATAAAAGAATGGGAACATCAAATTTTTCATGTATGTATCATTGTGGGCTTAAGAGTAACTCTTTACAACTGTTTCAACAGGGAAAAACTGGGAGAAAAAAAAAAGGGAAATAAAGCCACATAAAAGTTGATTATCTTTAGGAAATAACTGGCAAGAGAACAGATTATGCTATCAAGGAGCGCTTCAATTGGCCTACTTTTTTGATTGTGAGTAGATGTCATTAGTAGTGGAAATCACAGGATAACAAGGCAATGTGAAATTATATTATTAGATTTAGGTCACGTAGTAATTAATCCTGGCCAACATCCTTAGCAAAATCAAGGACAACATTAGCCAGAGACAGGCCACGCACATCCTTTTTTGTTATCTCCACAATCTGAAGCAGCCACAATCTCCTTTTGTTATCTCCACAATCTCCTGCAGGCTCGGTTTTGCTTTTCTGACAGATATTGAAAAGGAGAGCTAATAAGTCCAAGCAATGAATTTCCATGACCTAGCTGAGAAGTCACTGTTTTAAATAACAGGTCAATAGCTGGCACAGCAGTGCAGTGCAGGGATGAAGGTTTTTCCCATGTTCCCTCGTTTATAGGATTTCCAGGCATTGTGCCAATATTTTTCCATATGTTAAAGAAAACTCCATTTTTCCACATCCTTCACTTTTCTGCAAGCAGCATGACTATTCCACGCTGTCAAATTCCCTTTGAATCCTCAATACAGTCAGACCGTTTGCTGCACTCGATATAAAAACAGCCTTTTTGTTTTCCTGCTTTTTCCTCATCTCAGCAGCTTTCATAAAGTAAATAGTGACCAATTTTAAAGATCTGTCCTCAAAACGTTGTGAAATGTATGAAATAAATGTATGTTTTCCTATGGGCAAACATACACTGTCCCCATGCTGTAATTTTGTACCTTCATCTTAATCAACTAGTTCTGGCTGTTAAGTCTGCTCAAAGGCTGGATAACCAAGTGCCCTTGAGCTGTGCCCACCTGAGCTCTGCGTATGCAGCTGCCCACCTCAAGCAGAAGGGTTTCAAGCTCAAGAGGTCTCTTGAATCCCAGATGCTCTGCCTGTTTGTAACCCCAGTAGATCTCTTTCAACTACTTGCCCTTGTAAAATTCCTACCTCCCCAGTGCACCAGGTGTTTCACCAGTCTCATATTCAGCGGTGAAGAACCACCTCTTGGAGCTGAACCTGGTTTCTACCAGCAGAAGGCCTCTAGCTCTTGTCTTAGAAGAAAGTGAACAGTCTGTCCCTGTCCACCCTCCTCATGGCACTCAAATGTTCTGGGACTCCCTTAGATCACCCTTCAGCTGTCTGTTTTTACAGTTGAATTCAGTACTGATCACGAATTGTCACTGACGTAGGTGCACAGACCGTTTCATCTAAAACACTGATTGGAGATTAATGAAGTGTTGAATTAAAAGAGATTAATTAGCGTGTCTGAGTTTCAAGTTTTTATCTGTATGAGATCAGGATTCGATTTTCCAAAACACACAAAAAGTGCAAAATGTGTCACGTGTCACCAAGCCCTCTCTTGGCTTTCACTGGTTTCACATTGGTCTTGATTAGAGCAAAGCTCCCGATTTGCTGGAATATACCTGTCTGTGCAAACAAATGGCCTATATCACAAGCAATTATTAGCAACACACTACCAAAACAACAAGAAGAAACAAACATGGGAAAAGCATTTTAAAAATGCATCATTCTTTTAAGCATTTTCTCATAGTCACCGTGCTACCACTGCTGTGTTACAATGTGTCCTGCAAGGATGATAAACAGTACAATAGGATGCAACCTCCCCTACTGACCAAAAGGAGCAATCAGTACAGTACAACAGCATTTCCCCTTTGCCCTTTTATTCTCAGGCCTCACAAAGCCGACCTGCACTCTCTGCACTGTGGCTCTGCTGGCAGCTCAGCACATCACATCGTGGGATGGTTGCATCAGCTCCCGAGCCCGTTCACCCACTCCCACTCCAACTTTGGTTGCTGCCAGCTGTGTTTCCCTGGCACGGATACCTGGCCGCACTGGGAGCTGGGCTCGGGTAACCAGCTCGTTTCGTTCACTGCCATGAGAAAGAACGTTCAGATACCATCGAGCACTGACAGCCTCACAATGCTATTGCGAATTCCCCGAGTATCCAACATTGTTACACCACCACAACTTTAGCACGGCTCTCAAGCTGGTTTTAATCTTGCAAGTTTTTAAAATAGCAGCTATTCTCACAGCTCACATCATCCTTCAGTCGGCCACACGCTGCACTGAGCCTAACGTTAACAAGGGTTTCCCTCAACAAGAAGCACAAAATCGCTTTTTAGGGAAAAAAGAATTGAAGTTTGAAAGCTAATGGGTGCTATGTCCATTTATATCACCAGAGTGTTTAGTTTATTTAAAGCTCTAAGAATCATATTTATTGCTGTAAAATTCTACGTAGCTCTTTCTCATATTACAAACAGAATTGAGTTTAAGGATCTGAGTAACAGTCTCCAGTATTCTCTGTTATTCAGAAACTTCACAATCCTTGGTAGATCTTAGCAGGAAGGGACAAAGAAAAATAATTTAGTGAATTATCACAGTAATGCCCCCTTGTGTGGCTCTGCAGCCCAGGAGCTATGGAATATGACTTTCTGAGTCCCAAAATAATTTCAAAGCAGTGAGCCATCAGAAGATCTCAGTATATACGCTCAATATTCTTTCAGAGATGAACAGCAGTTTCCACGTACCCTCTTGCTTGTCCAGACTCATAACCTCTTCTCAAGAAACAGGAAAAGAGGAAAAGAAGAATGTGGGAAAGCAACACACTCAGTAATATCTTTTCTTTCTCAGAACTGCCTAAGGCTAGAAGATGAACTGAAAGTATTACAGGCAAGAAGAACGAGTGGCAATTAACTGCCTACTGAAAGAGCAGAAGAGAATCCACCTTCTTCCAAAGCCAAATCACCAAGAGCATTGCTCAGCAGGGACCTGGATGGCCCTCCCACCACTGCGTGACCAGTACATACATTCCTGCTATGGGAACACCACCAGTGCTGGCTACAGGAGTGCATGTTATTTATTCCCAGCACAGGAAATTCAGACCTCTTTTTTATTTTTTGTATAACAAATGTCTTACAGCATATATCCAGTCAGATAATCCACTAGACAAAATCATAGTCTCTTTACACCATTAGCTGATTTTACTTCTACTTCAAAAGTCTCCAAGCACACAGGAAATCCTGTAGACCAGGAGAACATTAGAACATTGAAGTGAAATCATCTTAAATAAAAAGTTTGGGTAGGGGAATTTATAGTGAGTTTGTCTTTACTAAAGACAAGAAGGGTAGGGGTAGGAAATCATTATTTTAATTGCACTGTGAAACAGAATCATGACAGCGAAAATGATATATAAACAGGTTGAGAACAAAAACAAATCGTTCAATACTTTCATTTAAATACCTTTTTCTCATTCTACAGGTTCTAACTCATATCAGAACAGACTGTCTGGTAGGCTCATTGAAGGCAACGGGTACTGAAAACAGCTTAAAACTTGCAGAAACATGTCCCTAAGGCATATCCCCATTGCTGCTGGTGCCAGGCAAAAATACCAGAGCTCATAATTAAAAGCAGACATTTTAAACAAAAGTAGCTTTATACTGATTCTCAGTGCCCTTACTCTTCTCACTCTTGACAGCAATCAGAGATGGAAGGTCTGATGTCCTATAAACTCCAGTCCTCATCCTTCCTTGGCAGGATCTCAGTTCAGAGATGTAACCTTCAAAGCTGAGGTTCCCTTCAGAGTCATCGCAGGAGCGTGTTCCAGTGTCTTCCAGTTTGACCCCATCCACATCAATAATCCTGTTCACAGGCAGTTCTTTACCGAGGCTCTCCCTCACACCTGCAGGATTAATGCTTCTGCTGGCCTTTGCTTTGAGAGAGGTCTGCTCACCAGGGTTCCCTGAAGTCCCCTGTGAATCTTTTCTCTTTTTGTGGTTTGCACCTGATAGAAGAATTAGAAACAAATGAAACAAAAACCACAAAACAGAAGAGTTACGTATCTTCTGGGTTCAAACAATTTCCACACTGCAACCTCCTCTGAGGTCCTAAAGGTAGATCAGTAGCTGAGATGTTCCTCTGTCCCATCACAAGTTGTGGGTGCCCCATCCCTACAGGTGTCAAGGTCAGGTTGGGTGAGACTCTGGTCAAACAGGTCCAGTGCCTGACCCAGAGGCTGTCAACTCTGTCCATGGCTGGAAGGTTGAAACTGGATCATCTCTGAGGTCCTTTCCAACCCAAGCTATTCTGTAACTCTGCCTATGAACATGGAGACCTCCCAAAATACCAAGCAAGGAACTGAAGTGTAGATCTCAAAGGTACATGTAATGCCAATATAGATCTGACTTAATTTAGCATTATTTAGCACAAGTCCATTAAAAAAATAACTACTTGGTGTAAATTTGTATGCACCTAGAACAAAACTCTCACACAAGCAAAACCAAACGTGAAGGAGGAGGACACAAAAATTCCAGTGGGGCAGAAAGGGAGACACTCCTTGTTTGAATTGACCTCTAACACCAGATTCCTGCTGAGATACCATTTTATTTGGCTAGAGGTTAATCTGTTAATCTTTCCCTAATAGATTTAGGATGATTTAAAGCTTCAGTTTGCTGTGCTGAACTGCAGAGTATCAACTAGGAGGCTAAATGACAAAGCTGGCTTTAAAATCTGAGTTTGATCTGTATGCTGTTTTTGTTAGAAAAATAATTAACTAACAATCATGAATATAATCATCTTTATTGAGGACTTTTTGATATGGAGAAAGAGGAAGATGAAAAGGATAAAAAAGCAATTTCATATCATTTCAATCAAATCACTGCAGGGCCTTCTCAAGGATTAAAACTTTTTATGTAATGAAAATAAGTTAAAATTCTAAGTAATAGAATATTATGATAGTGCTTTAGCTAGTGCAGCTCCTTCCACTAATAATTCATATGTTCCACATCAGTAGTGCTTGCTTTTTTTCCACATCTAGAGGAATTATATCAAATTCCAAACAAATCAGTCAAGAAATAAATCAGCAGAGAGAAGGCAAAAAGCTTTCTCAACCCTGTTAGCCCAGCATGATTCCAAGCTACACAATTACAACTAAACTGTAATGGGACTGTATTAACATTTGATGTTTACTTCCCATACAGCAAATTGAGCATCAGGTTAAATCTAACTGCTGTTTGCATGGCTGTGGTGTAAAATGCTATTCTTGTACTCTTGAATGCTTGTCTTACAGAGCTGTAATGAATAGTGATCTGGATCTTTTTAATCTACTGCTCCATGCCCTTTGAGGAAATCTCTGACTCTCCTTTCATGTTGTTTAAGAAGGGATATTCATTTCTAAAAAGCTGTACTAGTGACAAATCACAACAAACAGTTTGCACTGAGAGAGCATGAGTCATCTCAATCTTATTATTAAGAATACATCCTACAAAATGCAATGTAGAGCAAGAACTGTGATGGTGTGGTAAGGCACCAAAGCTCTGTCGACTTTAACCAAACTGAAGCTTTCTGCAAAGGCCAGTTGGCATTCACAGGGCTCAGCAAACATCTCTGGAAACTCGCGCTGAGGAACACTACGGAAGGTGTAAGTGTTACTGCATTTCTTTGGTTGCTAGGCCTTTCTACACCTGCAGACAAGAAACGCCACGGAAGGCTGAGAACTGCAGTGTCACATGGAGCAACCGGGCTTTCAAGTTGCCTGTTGGGAACAAAGCAAAAATGAGGCCACTGTTAGCTCTCAGGTTTCACAAGGCATAAGCTCATCTGATGAGGAATAAGCTTGTATTAGGAGCAGTTTTTTCTAATGGCTTTATTAGGAGCAATCCTTTTGAAGAATCTAATAAATCACTACCAGAGATGGGAGGGACACAGAGGGCCTTATCTGAAATACTGGTTCAGAAGAATTCAGAACTACTGAGGGATAATATTGTGAAGATGATTTCTCTTTTCCTGGCAGGGTAGAAAAGATCTTGGCTCATCTGTGCCAAGGAGGAAGGTGATTTCAGGAGTAGTGCCACATTGGAAAAGTACTAACTTGCTTTTTTCCCCAATTTTTCAAAACACAACATTTACAAAGGAAGCGAGGCCACTTAGCACAAGCAATAAAAGCTCATCAGGATTTGCATGGCATCTTCCTGAATATAATTTGTCAGACACTTCACCTAGCTTCAGAACGGACAGAACCCAGCTCTTACAGCTTTAGTTGCACGGACCAGTTTCCAATATGACTGCAATAGCAAAATCCCATCAGTCGGTAATCTTTGGCTCCACTGCTAAGCACTTGTGCATTTGATCCTGGTAATATGTTCCACCTGGTTTAAAGCTGCTAAACTGGAGACCTGCACACAGGCCTGCATTTTTCAAAAGGTAAATGACCAGGCAGCATCTTGGCTGATCTCCCAATCTCCCTTACCAATATTTCTCCTTTCCTGACATTTAATTTAAAGCTATCTGATTTTAACATTATGGTTATGGAAAACCCGCCTCTGCCTCTATGGATGTAGACAAAAGGAGTTTCTGTTCTTCTGCATAAAATAATCCTCATGATCTAAGTAAAATCTAAGCAAGATACTGGAAGACATTGCCTTCCAAGTAGTTTAACACCAGTGGAGCATCTGGCCAAGTCCCAGGCAAAGATGAGATCACAGGAAAACTGGATATTTCAGCAACAACATTAACCATCAAATGTAGTTATTGGATCAAATAACCATAACTCCAATGGAGATGTTAGGATTTATAGATTCATCCACATCTTCCAATGGATGTGATGCAAATGCTGATAATATTTCTGTGCTGCAGTTATTAGGTCCACTTATATTCAAGGTGCCACTCTAATTATGATTGACTTCCTACAGGACAATTTAGATCAGATCTGAAATTCAGCACCTCTAACTGATCAATATTAGAACCAGTTCCATTCACATCATTTTTCAAAATAAATATAAGCAGTTGTTTCACTGTAAGACGTGAGCTCTGTGTACTTCATATTTCAGTCCATACTTAGTGAATTTCATAAACGATGGAATGTCAAATACTGTTCCAATCCCATTTCTATATAGACACCTATTCCATGTAGATGCATCATTTCACTTCAAATTCTGGCTTTCCTAAAATCCTATTTT
Source organism: Tragopan temminckii (assembly GCA_028571105.1). Taxonomy (NCBI): domain Eukaryota; kingdom Metazoa; phylum Chordata; class Aves; order Galliformes; family Phasianidae; genus Tragopan; species Tragopan temminckii. The sequence continues at coordinate 15,324 of JAOWBP010073892.1, forward strand.
TCTTGTCAAAATCTTTTACTGTATAGATGGCTCTTAGTTTTACTGGAAGATAAAAAGGATATTCTGCTCATTTCTATTCCCAGACATTCAACTTCTAACGTTAGAGGGAGAGGATCGGATTTTCAGCTAAATATAACGAGCTTATTTAATGATTCTGCGATGACTTATAACAGATAAGCATCTGTTTGAAGTATTCCATAACACATACAGCTCTTGTGAAAAGAAATCACCAGTGTTTTCAGGAGCTACTACTGAAAGCATACCGACAAGCATACCACCAACAAATATAATTAGTCATTTTCAAATGACAGATCCAAATTCATAAACTCTGTGTTCTGTAATTTGGGAGTCTGTGCAGATACTGCTCTCATCCCTCATGCAGTACAATTGTCCTAAGGCCATCACATGCCAGCTCAGAGATTTATTTTTTTTTTCCGTAAGACTCAATAAGGAGCTTTGTGGTGCTCATTTCAGGAGGCGTTCCCCTTGATGAAATATTTCAGTATGAGCATCCCTTTTCCTTAAGCTACATGCACTCGGGCAGTTTTGCTCTGGGAAATGGCACTCTCTCTTCTTCTGAACCACTGTGAAATGGTACTTCAGAATGCTAGGCTTCCCAGATATGGATGGATGAGGAGCTACGAGATATGGTTCAGTGGCTTGTGGTAGCAATGCTAATGGGAGGACGGTTGGACTAGATGATCTTGTAGGTCCTTTCCAACCTCGTGATTCTATGATTCTATGGATTCTTTTAAGTGGTGGAGAAATGATTTCCATGCTGGTTGATGTACTGTTATCACTGTAAGCATGTTTCTTTCAAAGTTTGTCAAGTGATTCGTGATTCTGAAGGGAAGAGAATACTTTACATTTAGAGTTCCGCAGGTTAAATTCCCCTTCAAAAATTTCCTTCCTTTCATCTCTTAACTGCCACATCCCTGAGGAGAAACACAATCTAATATAAATGTTCCTAACTACAGCTTTTGCTAAATGTTTCCTAAGGAAATATGACTTAATAAGCTGTATTTCGTGATAAAACAACTGCATCATGTGTTTGGTGCCTTGAAATCTGACTCTCAAACAATGATGGCATCAAGTTAGGAAATTGATAATCCTACAAAGTAACTGCATTCTGCTTATTAGTCTTTCATTTGCTTTTACACTGGAAAGTTCTGGAATACATTTGCAACATTAAGCCTAGAATCACCGGTTGGACAAAAATTCTTTCACTGCTCTCATCTCAAAAGAATTCGCAAAACCAAAGCACAGGGCATTATTCGGAAAGAAAAACCTGAACACGACACAGAAGAAGGAGCTGGTGTGACTGCCACCACTCATAACGATGTCTATAACGAAGAGAACAAACAAGGCAGGCACACGGTGTTCGCTGACCTCACATGGCTACAACAGCAGTGGGAGGCACCTCCACACATCACTCCAAGGCCAAGGGCAGCCTGAGATGAAACAAACTGAAAAGCTCTCAATTCTGAACCAGACTGCCCTACAAGCCCTCAGTAACTCTGGGCAACTTGAACTTCCTGCTACTTCACTGAAAAAATTCTCAACTGAATGTTTTCCAAGCGTGACATGGCAAAACATCTCTGCAGCAGTCTACCAATATTCATCCCTCTTTGACATCTTCCAGTATTTTGCTTTTCCATCAGTTCTTTTTACAAGTTTACAGTTTAATTGTTGCTGAGAGTAATATATTGGGAAATAGTGGACTGAATAACACGAATCAGTCAATTTCATCTGCCATTTGCTATGTTATTTTTCAATTAAGAGATTCTAAGATGTGGTTCAGCAGGGCTACCAGTTAAACTTCAAGCAATAACTAAGTTCATTTCACTGTCCAAATGTAAGTCGTGCTTTTGAATAGATCTGGTTTTAGCCTGTGTGCCTTTGGTTCAAAGAGAGGTTGCAATTTTTTATCCAATCAGCAAGATAATTTGCTAATTCCTTCTACAATGTGCATTGTGCTGCTTGGCTGAAATCAGCTTGCATTTCAAATAATTATCCCTCAAGGCCTTCCTCACTTCCCAGTTGTCTATTCCTAGCATAATTCTCCTTCTCCTTTGCTTATTATTGATCTCTGTCATGTACTACATGTAATTCTCCCATTTAATTATGCTCTGATTAAAAGGAGATTAACAGATTCTGCCCTTAGCATTCCTGGATCCCTCCGAATACTTCTTTATATTGATCCAAAAATCCAATTACCTTCTATAAAATTACACATAGCCAGTAAGGATATAACTAACTGCTGGACAAGAACCTTTGTTAGAAATTATTAGTTACAATAATTGTACTTTTTTAAACTATAATCCCTTTCTTTTCTTCTTATTTTTTCCTTGTATGTTTTCACTTCTGTGCTTATCCTGATTTGCAGAGGAAACATTGCTGGATTTTCTCTAAAATATGCCACATGAATTAATGAGTTATCCAAAATATCAGTTACATACACTATTACAGAATTCATTACAAAAATAAGCTTACTTTGCATTCTTCTGGAAGATATATGTGTGAGTTTTTAATCTCCTTAACTATCACAAAGTTGATTGCACTCAGGATTTATTACCCTTAAAGCTGAAAAGTTTAGCAGACAAAAAAAGTCCCAGAAATCCAGCTTCCATTATCTGATTCCTTCATTACAATGTCCCGCATCCTTTTTGTGAATAATGAAGAGCAGTGGGGATTTTTTTGACACTGGCAACAATAGCCAGCCGCAGGCTGAGTCCACCCAGCATTCTATTTCTGCACCCGCTTTCAAAGAGAAAAATCCTAGCACTGGTAATAACCATCCTGCTTCTCAGAGCTCTTTCCAATACGAAAGGAAGTGAGTTAATTTTGAAGATGATACTGCTCATCTATTTCAGAAACAAGCACTATCTTCAGAATAAATTAAATACCTGTTTCCAAGTATATGGCCTAAATTCATCCCTTATCTTACAGATCCATGCCATTTAAGTATTACTGCAGAAAGCTCACACTGTTTTTGCTCCTTCTGGCTGGCTCTTTATCTTCATATGATCATAGAAAACCCTGAGTTGGAAGGGACCCATTAGGAACACTGAGTCCAACTTCTGGCTCCACACAGGACACCACCCAAAAATCTGAATGTTTGTCTGAGAGCGTTGTCCAGATGCTTCTCAATGACATTATCCCAATGATGCTACCCAACAATCCATTTTGTATCTATACAGGGATTTTTAAATACATTTTTATTTGCTTGAATTGCTCCATCGAGCCTATCACCCACTCAAATAAATACCTTCCTAATTGGAAGGCAATTCTAACTGTAACTTCATCTTAAGCACTTTTCTCACCTGGATAGGGAACGTGCTTAACCATCTGGAAAAAACTGATGGATATGGAGGACAACATTTAAAGTACCTGGACTACATCATGCAATTAAAAAAAAAAATTAAACCCAGGGAGATTAAATCAGTAATTTTACACTTGTGGAAACAAATGCATTACTTCAAGCCAATTACACCCAACAATAATTATTTCTTCTGCAGCTAGATATCAGCAACATTACATGCAGAAGCATTAAGTGTATTTCAGAAGTAATCTTCCTATCCAGAAAGCCCCAATTTTTGATGTGGGAAATTTCCCAGAACCATTAGGTTCATTCAAAAGTAAAGAAATTTTCTCTTTCTGAGTAACACAACTAGAATTAGGAACAATTCTTGTGCTGCAAACTGATTCGATAATATGTACTTCATAGCTAAATAATACTACAGTAATACTTGTTCTACTTATTTACCGTTAAGATGTGTTTGAAAAATTATTCTCAAAAGCTCTGAGCACTGCAACCCTAAATTGTCTCTTTTCTGTCATTTACTTTGCCTTCTCGATCTTCAAATGAAGACTAGTCAAGAGTTCCACCTTACAGGGAAACAATCACAGCAACTGGCCTAGCTCTGCACCACCAGTCTGGGGTCAGACAGTTGTCCCCACCGAACACTTATGCACAAGGGGCTGCTTTGCACATCCCAGTGCCTTCCCTGTAGATATAAACCTGACATGCATACTTATAGTGCAAGCATGCATGCCATATCAATTTGAAATGAAGCCACTTCACATTATGTGGTCACCGTTTTTCATTTCCTACCATTTTAATGTAACAAACCAATCAAAAACACATTTTTCATTGAGAGGAGATGATGGATAATGAATGGATAACCATTAAGGTACTTAAAAAAGCATCCACTATTAATGATTCTGTCCTTTTAAAAATTGATTATTGACTGGAGATAGCTTCCAGCATTCTTTATTGTGATTACCATACATCATTTAATAGTCTTTCCATGCAAACTCCATGAAATCACAAAAATAGAAAACTTTTCATAATTTTTTTTTTTTTTTTGTAGATTACAGTTGCTGTAAAACAGTGAGAATAGTGTAAAATAGAGTTAGTGTATGCACCAAGATTGTAAGAGAGAAGAAAGGTGTTTTCCATAATTTAGGGTTTTTTTTATTCCTCAAAAAAAAAAAAAAAGTCTGTCACAATACAGAGAAACTGAGATTTTAGTTTTGCAAAACTACTTCATCTGATTACTTAAAGGTCTCAGGTGACTATGACAGAAAAAATAAAACACAATCACCAGAGGAAGTAGAGTATATTGGGTGGAACACATGAAAATTCAAATCCGTAAAAGAAATCCTAAAATAATTCAATATGTAGGATATTTGTTATTTACTGTGGAAAAGCCTGCATGATTTCTGAAGGGAAAATGCAACAGGACATAAACTACTTCATTACATTTCACATAGGCCCACAGCTATGTGGGAATACAGTGACTTTCAGGAATAGGTCATTCTGTGCCCAGAACACAAGGAGGCCTAAGTAACAGCACCACAAGCTTCTCAGCAGTACATATCTATACATCTTTATTTATTTATTTATTTTAATTAGGCTTCACAGTACTGTTATGTAGGACTCACCTCTAAGAATGAGAAGAACCATTAAATCTCCAGTACCCTTTCAACCCTTCATTTTTTACCCACAACTACCAAATAAAGAGGTTGCTATTTTGATCGCTCCACAACAAATGAACTGAAATCACCAGTTCATTTCTTAAGGACAAGGGAAGAAATGCTTGAGTTTAAAATAAGAAAAGTAACGAATATAAAGTTTAGCCCAAGAACCCAAAGACAGAAGAGACTCTCCTTTCAGGAGTTCTTTCCAGACTCATTAAAAAGAAATCTCCTCTCTTAGCTGCCTTGTGGTGCACGTGTAAATGCTCTGGATTTAACATGTGACCTCTATCAGCACCTCAAGACAGCACTTGCCTTTGATATTTAAATTATTAACAAATATTATGTTTGTCTACTTTGTCTCATGGCAATTGCTAGTTCATATAAATTAATCTGTTTTTTGTTGTTGTTTTTTTTCATTAGAAAACAATTTCAATCATAATTCTTAATCCAGAACTAAGAGAACCGTTTTTAAATAATGAAGAAAATCAAAGCTTAAAACCAGTTTGCATAACTAGGTCTATAATTTATTACTCCTGAGAGAACAAAGATACAAAATACATGTGAAAACTACACAAAGATTTCTACAAAGTAAAAAGTAGAAAGTGGGAAAAGAGAAAGCTACAGTTCAGTGGTTACACAGAAATGTATGGCATGCATTAAAATACTGTAAATTCATGAAGTTTTTTTTAAGTGCAAATGGTTTTTTTTTAAACAGTTCTCACTGAAAAATAATGCAAATTGATACCTATGTTGTACACTCATCACATTACCAGAAAGACACCAACACAAATCTATGCATATACACATCAATATGTCTGAAGTACATTTTCTGGTTTCGTATTTGTAGGCACTGTTTACAAGTCTGTTCAATACTCAGTTTCAGAAATTAATTAGTAGCGCTTATAGAACATTTCTCAAATACTACTAACAAAGGAATTTGTTGTTTCAAATATCAAGAGGATGAAATAATTTGCATTGCCATTTATAAGCATCCAACAATCAAAGAAGTATTTACAAATCATCAACCGTACAGATAAAGAACAGTATCAAATACTCTGTGTAAAAAGATAAATAATTAAAATGTATATTCCCACATCACAAAGAAATGTGATCATACAAATTATGGCACCATATGTTTGTGAAACATCAAAAATAAATGTAGCACAGATATCTCTTCTTATATTTTACATTAAAATGTACAGTACAATGACTGTAAAATGTCAATGGCAAAACACCCATAGTCTTCAAACTCTTGTTTCTGGTAATAGCAGATATAATTGGAGTCCAAGTTTATAAAGAAATTTTGTATTTCAGCCTTGGGCTAATATTGCTCTGTGATATTGCTAGACCATGAAACTTGCATCCTAAAAAAAGGTACATAATTTCTTTAAAATAATCTGATAGAAAGAGCTATTTTGTTGTGACTGTTCTCGGGGAAAGTGTGATAGACATAACCTTCTTCCCTGGGTAGCCAAGTATGAGTTAAAAAAAAAAAAAAGTGAAAGTTTTATTTCAGACTAAAAATATCTAATTCTATTAGAGTTGATTTACCAATTAAGATTTATCTATTTCAGATTTTAATCATATACAATCCCCCAATTTCCAAAACATAACCAGGGATCCTTCTAAAGCACATAAAATTCCAAACCCTAATCGTGTATCATATCACATCATGACAAATGGATCAGAAAATCTGGAATGCAATAGTGTAACAGTGTTACGCAGCTCAAAATGCTGATAATCTGTTCTGTATCCCTTGGGTAAAGAACAATGTAATTATAGCATACGGAGGTATTTTAAAGGTTTGTCTGCACACGCCAATTTGTGGCCACGTGCCAATTCCAAACAAATGCACATTTTTAAAGGCAACAGGAAATACTACAGTTAGGACAGACTAAGGCAAAGAAAATCTTTTTTGGAAAAAAAAAAAAATAAAAAATTAAGGTGCAGAGAGATTTTCTTTCTTGTTTTAATAGGTTCAAATACTGATCAGCAGTGCCAAAGAAAATTAGTTTTACATAAAACAAAAAAGAAAAACTATTAAAATCTAGAAATACCTGAATTGGATCTTTGATATCCAGATTTTTCCTGATTACCTGCAAAAGGAGTTGGGGGTGGATAGTTGGCTTCTGTGAGATTACTGGCGTCTGACGGCTGTGGTGGTGGTGGCGGTGGTAGCAAAGTGCTGTTAGGGCTACTAATATCTCCTTCAGCAACAAGAGTCAAGTCTGCCACATTCTCATCGTCTATCATCTGTATGCCTTCAGCTTGTAATTCTCTTGACTGCCTTTTCCATATTGTTGCACTGTTCTCATGTGCGTGTGGAATCGGAGACAATGTCGTATTAAAAGGAACACTGAAACTCTTCTGACTGTGGAGTGCTGTCAAAGCAGCTTTATGTTTATTTTCTGAATAAGCCATTTTCTTAACAGAATTTTCATTGTAGTTTTGTATGGGCTCCTGTTTTCCACTTGGTGACGTACATCCATCCTTTTCATCATTTTTTGAAACTTGCCTGCTGAGGCCTTTAGGGCCTACTGGAGTAGATGAGGATGGTTCTGGTCCAGTGGGTGGTAAACGAAGAAAGTCAGGAAGAATAAGGTCTTCTTTCCTTAGCAGTCCACGTTGGTCATCTGCTCTGTTACTTTGAGCTTTGGATATGAGTTCAAAAAATTCTATTGGGGAAAAACCCAAAATTGACAAGTTTTTGTCAGAAAGTGCAATGCCATTAAAACGTAAATTTTCAGAACATTTATTTTCCATGAAGATCTTCAATTCTTTCAATGCTGCCTTGAAATAAGATCCTGTGTTAATTAGGAACTTTTTCAATTGCAGCAATGTTCACTAGCATCTCTATAATTAAGACCATCAGGATTGCTATTGTAAGAGTTTCGCAGTTTAGAACAGCTGCAATTCACTGAGCCTTGAACACATCTTCTATTTTTATTTCCTATTTTACGTGTTTGATAAATCTGTACACATACAGTTTTTTTTTTTTTTGTTGGCTTTTTTTTTTTTTTCTTTCTAATTCTTTATACAAAACAAGGCTCTGTTCTTACTAACAATGGGTTCACGTTTTATGTTCTGGATGGTACTTTACCCGTCTTAACTCAAAAATAGTCATGCCATTTGAAAGCTCGGATTCAAAATGTTGTAAACTTCTTTGTTATATTGATTTTTTTCTCAGTTTAATAATATTTTATCACAGTTCAAATTCAGTTCATGGTGTAGTTTTAATCCGGGATGTTATCATCACAGAGCATGATCAGATGATGATTTAATTAACCCCATTTTACTCTGCAGTGCAATGAATTGGTAGCATATAGGTAGTCAATAACCATCAAAAGAGCTATTAGTAAGAATGATGGGGCGAGGATTTTTATAGTTTTTAACACAATTACAAGTGATTTACTGATCATGTCTTTAACGATGCCCAATGCTTTAATATGTTTCTGTATATAAATAACATCCATAGTAAAACATCATTGTTCTAGAAACCCTCAAAACTTGGCAACAAGAAACTTATATGTCATAAGCCGAGAATCTAACACTCCTCAAAAAAGAAGCATTGCAACAATAGACAAACTCTTTGGTACCAATTATATAAAAATATGTAACTCTTAATATATAGGGTCTCTGCATATCCTATTTTATTTTTCAAGAAAAAAGCACTGAGACTATAGAATATTAAAGATACTTAGAAATGCCATCTCCAACAGATGAATTAAAATCAACAGTTTCAACACAGCTTAGGAAACACTGTTCAAAGCAAGAGCCATTACAAAAAAAAGCACAGACTATTAGTGTTAATCTAGCATAATACAAAGTCACACATTTGCATCTGTATGACCTTATTTATAATCTAATCCTATTTGGCAGGCTTTGAAATGTACGTACAAAAATGATTTTTTTTAAAACATGCTTTGTCAAATGCCATATAATCTGAATGTAGCCAAGATGGAAGCTTCAAAATGCTTCTTATTGCCAAAGTTTTGCAAAATGGCAGTATGCATATTAAAACATGCAACATTTCTGAAAAGTGTCATACAAAAACATTCCTTTCTTAAATTTCAAACTTCATAAGACAGGGTTTGAGTTTGTTTGTTTGTTTCCATTAAAAAAAAAAAACAGTCTACAACATTGTGCAATATTTTCCAAACTTGGACAAATTTCACAAAATTCAAAATAAAATGTGAAAGCTTCGAATTCTGAAGTTTTCAAATTATGTTAATGTTTTACTCAGCCCTAGGAAGAAAAATGAAGATATTAAAATATTGAAAACAACAAAATAGTAAGCAACAGAAAATAATTTAAAATGCACTAATATTTTGTAATAACACTTATGCTAACAAACATCTATTTTACAGTAAAAGTATCAGTCGCAGCATTTTTTTTCCATTCCAGTCAGTGGATATTTAGTCACAGGTGAACATTCATTTGCTTTATCACCATGCATAACCAGGCTTTGGATATGCATATTAGTTAACATTAGCATTTTACTTGGAATTAGGCATCTTTCACTTTTGAAAATCCCACTTGGCATTTATGCTTATCTTCAGGTACTTCATAAACTATAGTATCTGGTTTTTATGTAGTCTTAAAATTTTACTTTCAGCTTCAAAAACTTTATAATTCAAACAGTATCAAACAAAAATATAAAGCTCATGACAGGTTTTCAAAATGCAGCATTAAACACACAATACTTTTTCCTACGCAGACATAATTTTTCCAAAATTATTTATGTCATTACATAAGCTATATAAAATTCACATACCCTCTGCTTCATCCAAATTTATTTTCTGACATTTTTTTTTCCCAATCTTTGCAATAGATTCTTCTCTCTTTGACAGCCGGACTTCCCTAGCATTTTTTCCATTTTCGCCTTTCATTTTGATAGAATTAGACTTTCCTAGAGTTCTTCCCTCTCCCTGCATTAGAAGGAAAGTTAAAGTATACTACTTACATTTAGGCTATATCATTATGTTCATAATACAGTCTAAGCAAACAAAAAGTTATTTTGAAAACACCACCACAATCAATGTCTTAATTTAATCTTGATTATTGCAAAAACACATTTGCCTTAACACCGGCCAAAAACATATAAATCATATAACATTGTTTACTTTGGAAAAACCACATTACAGAAAGGACCTTTGAATTTCAGAGAGACTCAATCATTTTTAAATACAGATAAACTTATGATGCCAAAATAAATAAATAATACAAATAGAGAAAGCTATTGCATTCATCATGAAGACAGAAGTTCTCAGAGATAAACGCTATTGACAGTGGAAATATCCCAGATGAATTACAGCTATGCTCTATCTTGTTACACAATTTGGCTGATTCAAAATCATGGATAAATGCAACTTTCAGTATACAGTTCCAGAAGGAAACGAAAGATGAACTGAAGGACAAAAATCAGTGCAGAAGACTTACAGTAGATACTTGATTTCTTGAAGTAGTTACAGTTGCACTCTGTTTTACTGATGCACCTTTTTGTTTATCTGTAAACACTAAACATAAACATTGCTTCTATAACTACAAATTAATAATTTCCCAAAGTAACATTTAAGTGACAACGATGCACAAAACAGACTTTTTGCTTTGAAATTTCACAAAGGTATACTCAGAAAATAGCTATCAGAGCAGATATCCCTGACACACTCACTCTCAAAGCCTACAAGAACCTCCCTCTCATCTTTAATTTTTCCTTAAACTAGCAGTACTTTCAAAGTATAAAGACTCTGAAGTTCCATTTACATTCTCCTAAATTTACTGTTAATTTAGATGAAATAGGTTTCAAGTCTCAAATTCAGTCTCTAATTCTCAAATGTAGAAAATCCAATTGCAATATGTTTTTAAAAAATCATCAGCAAAGACTACTGAAAGGTCACATCCAGTATTCTCCAATCACAGCCCTTTGTCACTGTTAAAAGCCACAGAATGAGCCAACTACTAGAATGATCCTACTAAAGCCTATGACTTCAGCTTTAATAATAGCTGGCAGCACATAGGATTACAATTTTATTTATAATCCCTAAATTAATTATCCTCAAGAGTATTTAGATTGTTTTTTTTTTTTCAAAATGGCAATTGATTTTATATCCTAGAAAAATGACAAACCTGCTGTTCCTCAAAAATACCTTCAAATTTACTCTCATAGGTCTTCTTCGAAGAGGGTCTCTGTGCTAAGTCAATTTAATTTAGCCACATGTAATTTCATTTCTGAAACTATATGTTCTACATCAATGGAAATGTGTTCTAATGAAACTGAATCTTTACTCTCAAGGCCACTTACATTAAGCTAGCATGTTAATTGTGTCCAAAAATTGTCAGCTGTTCTGAAGTTGATTAACACATGTTTTTCAAATGCTTCTGTCCATGGAAATAACAAATTATATAATTATCTCCAAAACTAAAAGCTATAGATCTGAAATGTAGGCTCTGCTATTTCCTTATGCTGAGGAGGGGGCTTATCATAGCAGTAGATACAGCTGATGCACAAACTGCATCCGTCTTACTCATACAAAATGATTATTTTTTCTTAATTGGCAAATTCACAGAAGTTATTTGGCATTTTATTCTCATTAATATGACTACGAACTATGGCCTTAAATGTGTATGCGGAACTACTCAAGTATTACTTGTGCAAAATTTCTTATAGCAACGGTAAAGAGCCTGTTATGAACAGGTTTATTTATACTTCAATGTTTAAAAATGGTGTTCCTTTTTTTCTTAAAAAAGAATACATGCTACATCTTACATGTGTAAATCTAACCACATTTACCTTACGTTTGTGTCGACAGAAGAAACTAAGCAGGTACAGTTTATTAAACTGACTTGACATCATAAATACAAGCTTTCTAGCAGCTTACCTCTACCCTTTGTTGGCTCTTTTTCATCTAGAATAACCCGCTGACCATCCAGATTAGATATAGGGACACCAAGATCAAGTGGTTCCTGCTCACCATTCTAAAGTCGGATCACAGTTTGTATATAAAAGAGAAAAAGCTGTTTTCAGAGCAAATTTACACAGTTTGACTTTTTTAAAGAAAATGAGAAATTTCTGTTTCACTGTAACCTCTATAAGTCCTCCTTCCACCTGTTTATTTCATTTCTGCTTGTTTAGTTACATTGATTACAATGAGTTTAACTCATTTATGGTATCTGGGGAAAAGACGACACAAAGAGATGAAACAATCCAATTTATGAGCACACACAAATAATCCAGAACCATTACTGTATATGTTTAGCCAATCATTTTGTAGAGGAAATATGAGATCATTTTCTATTCTAAATTAAACATATTTTTTGTAATTTTATAATTTCATTAAATGAAATTATCTTCATACCAAAGTGTTCTACAGATATTTGAAAAACATGGAGTGGTTCAACCACTCCAGAAATGCCACAAAATGTAATTTCATTTCCTGATATTTCACTGTAACGGAATAGAGGAAATGCTAGGTCAGTATTTAGTAGTGGACAAGTGAAGTTAGTCTGCTTTCACAGCAATATTCTCCATGTAGATTTGAAACAGCTTCCATGATTGCCAGGATAATGAGAATTCACAGGATAATAGCTTTAACTAATCTCAATCAAATGCCACTGGCTAACAAAGGGAAGAGTTGGGCTCTGGAAGAAAAGCTACGTTCAAGCTCTGCTATTTCAGATTCTAGATTTATTTTGAAGGAGAATATGAAATAGATGCAGACTAAAGCTTTGAGATAGCTGGTGTTAAGCATAATGGTTATGACTATTCTTCATTTTCTGTATCAGTACATAGTTATAAGTACAGATTTTAATGATGCCTAATAACTAGGACAGAAAAAAAAATTCAGGAATTATCACATACTCTTCTCCAGACAGAAAATATTATAGCTTGAATTACATCAAAATATACTTACTAGTCTTGCCACAAGCTCATTAAGATTTAAACCATATTTTGCAACCACAGGCCTTAGGACCTCTGTTACTGGTTTGGTGGGTTTAGCCTTTAAACCAACTGATCGATTGATTGGAACAAGATCCAGCCTGAAACACACCAATTGCCACAGTACGTATGAATTATTCTAATAAAGTGTTAAAAATACATAAAATCCAATTGACAGCAAAGTTGCATTAGTTTATAACTACTAACTGCAGATGGTGAAACTTCACTGGCACAAAAGCAATACAAATAAAATTTCCACTGTTTCAGTTGCCAAAGCTGAGTGATAGCATGAAGCAACCTAATGGCACAGTGATCCTCAGACCAACTAAATACATGCCATGGCCCTTCCCTCTGACGTTGCTCCAGTCATTATGGTCCACTAGTGCTCCAAAGTAACTCCGTGCCCATGCTGCAGCTTTGGATGGAAGAAAAACATCTCTTCCCACTGTCAGAGTAACTCACAACATGCTATTCCAAGTACCTCATGTAGTCCATTACTTGAGATGGGCTTGGACCAATTTTGTTCTTGTTGCTGTTCACATCAGCTCCAGCTTGAGCAGTTAAGACACTGAGATCATAAAGTATTTAGATGTCCCTAAACTAGACATAGGCATCTAACTTCTGCTTCTAAGAGAGCACACCAGCATTTAAAACTCATCAGGTACTGCTCTAGTCAGTTTGAAGTGCTCCTGTACTCATATTTCTCCCCACTGATCCTTACTCTGACTGCCTTCGCCTGAATTACCTCTTAGAGGTATCCTAATCTCACCATCACTTGTAGAGAAAGCAGTTAAACAGCTCTATTAAGGAATATCAGGGCTCAAACACAGGCATGACGTGGAACAGGCATTTGTGTGCACTCAGAGACTCCAACTAAAATCCTCTCTCCTGCTTAAGTTTCATTGCAATTCAAAGCAAAAATGGACTTACACTTTTATTTAAACAGAAACTCATAGTACGAATTAAGATTAGATATTTTTACAAGATTCAGAACAATTATTTTAGGCATTAACCGCTGTTCCATTACAAAGGTAACTAGCAATATACTTTAGTGCACTTACAACAAGTTGGGGTGGAAAATGCCAAAAAAGGTATTTTTGACTCTTACCGAAATAAAGTGCGTTTTTCTAAGCGTAGGTCCCGAGACTCTAGGATGCTACTGTCCTGGTGCAATACAAGTGGCTACAGGGCACAGGTCAGGAAAAGAAGAAGAAAGAACAAATTAATTTTTAAATATGAATATAAAACAGCTATTTCAAAAAAAGTTTAAAAAAAAAGTTATCCAGAAAACTCAGAAAATTACTAGTATAGGTTGCATGCATTCTAGTGGATATTAATTTAAAATAAGTTAAAAGATTAATGTATACTGTGAGACCATGATCAAACTTCAGCTTCCACTGCCATCAGCAGGTGCTTGGGAATTCGGTAATTTAAAACAAGCTAAGATCCTTCAACTTAAACTATTATAAAGGATGATATATTAGAAAATATGGGAAGTTAGCAGTCACTAGAAGATATAAAAGAATAGACACCTAACTATGTACACATATCACTCCTTGTCATTGTTATCATCTAAATTGATGATTGATGATCATAAACTTAAAATAAAATAAGCTTTCAGATCCACAGCTTCTCCTGAATTGCAGAACTTTCTGTTGGAATAAGAGACATCACCCCCATCAAGGTGAACTGCTGCCTTGGAAATTTTCCTCAGTATTAAAATTTGTACCTTAATTCCAGCATGAATTCATCTTCATAAAGCTTTTTTTTTTTTTTTTTTTTTTTTTTTTTTTTTTTTTTTTTTTTTTT
>JAOWBP010073917.1:0-20837 GCA_028571105.1 Tragopan temminckii
ATCCTCAAATATTGCCTTCATAGGTCTCTATTCTAGATTTTGGCTGCTATTGGACCAGTTAATTAGGGCTAAGAAACAGGAAGGGGTATGGGTGAGAATCCTGTGATCATCTTAGGTTGATTGTCTGTCCTATGTTTTGAACTACCTCTAAAGATACTTGAATCTGAAAAAGGAACTCTCTTTCCTCCCTTCTTTCTTTCTTTCCTCCTCTCTTTTTCCTTTCCCTCCTTCCTTCTTTCTCTTTAAAACGCTCAGAAGTAAGATCAACTGTTACATTTATGACTTCTCATTCTCTGTGCTGTTTATTTGAAGCTGTAAAGCCATAAAATATTATATAAACATATTTATTCATCTTTGTTTTATTTTTTCTTCTTTTGCTCTTATCTCTGTTAATGAACTGCTCCTTATGTAACATATGCCATAATGAAAATATGTGAACAATAGATCATAAACCCTTCGGACCACTTGCCAGTGAAGAAGCTTTTGCTTAAATAGTGTGCATTGTGTTCATTCTCCCTTCAATTAGAGTAACCAGGTAAGGTAATTGGGCACCTAGCAAAAGTGGCAGCTGCAGGCAGTAATCATCGCTCCAGCATCTGCTCCCATGGCAACTGATGTGTTTACATTCACAATATTACACAAAATTTTCTTCCTTCTACACAGCAGAGAAAAGAAAGATTACAGAGCAAAAACAAATAGGTTTTACAATGATAAATATTTAAGGAAGTGACCAGGACAAACAGTGTTCTTTGAAGCGAAAACTTAGTGGATAATATTTTATCTTCAGACAACAGTTAAGCATCTTCACTCTCTTGAACTCAGTGTGCTGTAGGCACACCATGTTCCTTTTAAGCTAAACTCAGAGAAAGAGGAGGCAGAAGGTATTCAAGAATTTGGTGGTCCAGGACTGTTTCAGAGTACGTGGCATCAGTGTGGCTTCAGACACACCATGTTTACCAATAACAACTGTTTAGACATCCTCCATTTTAAAATTAAAATGATTTTTTTTTTAAAGAAGTTACAAGATATTCAGTGTAAAAAGATACACAACTAGCTTTGCCTGAAAGGTTGTATTGAGGTTGATATCCATCAGCAGCATCTACTCTCATGTTGCCATTTGCTGAAGAGGTAGGTGGGTGGAAGTTTTGGGCCTGAACTCTGTGTGTACAGGGAAGTTACAGGATCTTTTACTTTTCCAGGCCTTCCTAAGAGCTCAGTATCTTCTGCTTCTCCTGCAGTAGATCCAAAGATAGACAATAAATAAGACCAACTTTATTTTTCCTGCCCACACGTACTCTAAATTTAAACAGAAGAGTAACCTGACCTGCTGTTAACTTAAGGCAAAGGTGTATCTTATCATGTGGGCAGGTCAGGAAAAACACGCACACAAGAAACACAGCTGAAATTGCAGGAAAATTGCTCAACAGTGGCAGAGTTTACCTTGCTTAAATTCTCAGGTGAAATGTGGCCAGAAGAAATCCACGAGCTCAAGGAATATTTCTGTCAGGTCCTTTCAAGAAAAGAAAAATATTCTGAATGAGTATACCATGAAACGATAACTAGAGCATTAAGGAATACAAGTCCTGTATTTGTCAGATTCCTCATTTCATTCAGTGCACTGTTCACCCTAATGAACCTTTCTTCCTCTAGACTGTGGCTTTTGGTTGATTCAGAACAGATTCCTCTCATTAGAGCAACATACCTCGAGCAAATAATTTATAAACTCTTCCTCGCCCACAAATGTTTGCACTGATGAAATAAGCAGTTAAGACACTTCCGATGTTCTGTAATGAGCTGTGAATCCTCAAAGGAAATATTGGAACAGTGAAGATTAAGCTGAATACATCTTCTCCTTATTACTACGCATTGCTCAAGCTTGGAGAACTGTGCATCTGAGAGTTGGACTAAATTTAGCAGTACTGAACTGGGACAGGTAACTGAACTGAAGATTGTGCTCTGTTGATGGTGGTAGTTACAAAAGATAAAAAAGAAGTTACAAAAGAGGCAAATCTCAAGAGTTTTGAAGTTTGCTATCCTGTCCTGGTGGATGAGGAAATTACATGTCCTCTTCCTGTATCTATTAGCAATATTATGAAGAAAGTTGCTAAGATGCCTTGGTGTAGGACTATAACTTCTGATTTGAGCCCTAACACTGCAGGGCTTATTACACACTAGAGCTCTTTGAGTCAGACCTCCTCTATGCACAAGCAAGTTCACTTATTGGCATAAGGGAGTCTCTGCTGAGGCACTGGGTTCTACCTGCAGGGATTGTACTAGCAGATCATGTTTTAAATTTTGTTTTATTTCTGAGGATAAAAAAGTTCTCCTGTGGCAAAACAGAAGGAGTTCCTAAGTAGGATTCAGCCTATCAGGGTATTATTCTGTTCAGAAATAATCCGCCTCTGCTGTTGGTCAGCTAGGTGAACTTGTGTGTGTTGTTTTGCTTCTCAGCCTTTTTCTCGGTTCCCCTCTGTGTAAAATGCTACTAGTCCAATTTGTATCTTAGGAAAATTACACGCTCTATAAAAGCATTTGACTTTGCCCAAATCACCTGCAATTTTGAGATTATTATCCTATAGATTAAACTTTTTCTTTTTTTTTTTTTTTTTTTTTTTTTTAAATTTAATTTCTGCTATCAAACCTGCTTTGCTGCAGCCCTTGAGCTGTGATAACCTTCGGTAATAGACTGCTCACAAAACACTGGTTGAATAGAATTAACACTACATGAAGATTTTGAATAAGTTACCACATGTTAAGGTAATGAAAGATGTTAATATATCTATAAAAAGTCTTTCTTTGTGTTTTAATCACTTCATTATTCTGGTTTAGTTTTTGAAAAGAAACATTCCCTTTGAGCAGATTCCATTATATCTGCTCACTTGGGATATACTATTTCAGTGCAGTCTCAGTGGGAATAATGTCATTGCACAAAGATGTACAAAAGTGTTTCGTGTTACTAAGGAAGTCTGAATTTCTTACTTTATTTAAGTAAAGAATTAAGATTGGCCCCTCAAAAAAAATCTTATTATTCCTTGAGATGTGATGAACATTAGAATTATCTGAAAAAGAATATCCTTAGAAACCACACTCTTAGTAGACAAAGTACATAGAACAGTTTGCTCTGTCTAAATTTAAACATTTCATGAAATTCTATAGCTTTATCTGTTTCATTTTGGAGCAAAATAAAGTCATGATAACTTCAAGAAGTCTTCCAGCATTTTCCAGATAAAATATCATGGAAATAAAACACAGTTACTTTAGTAATTATTTTAACATGGTATGTTGCAATTAAGAAAGTATAAGAAAAGCCAAAAATGGAAAATGTTAATTTTTAATGCATTTTCCTCTTTTGAATTTCAGTTACTTTTCATCTCTTTGGCCATTCAGGTCAGTGTAATATTGGCTCCAGATAGAAAAGGATATCAGAGACATTTGCTTTTTGTTATCCATCTAGAGAAAACTGTTCAAAATCTGAGAAAAGTTTCTTGCAAGCAATTCACCTGAAGGTGGAATGAGAAGATGGTCCCTCTGTGCTTGTGTGAGGAGCACCAGCTCTTCCAGACTGGAGCTACTGCTGAAGTATGCTGGGTAATATATCCTGGAATTCCCATGACACCACCAAATGAATCATAAAGCAGATCAAAAGACGAAGTCAGTGATATCTATTACATATCTTCTACAGCTTGTACCACATTTAATGAAACTTACGCTAGGTTTCTGTGACATTTCAAGATCTCGTTATTTATGTTATGTATCAGCTGTAAATCTGCTTCATTGGAGATAACCAGCACAGGATGAAAAGAACAATTAAAAGTGCAAAACCTGCAACAGTTGTGTACGTGTCTTGCCAATTCTAGGCCTGCAGCCCTTTTAGTTCCAGCCAGAGCTGATTGCAAAGCACGTTGAACCAAACAGGACATTTGTTTTGCTTGTATCAGAAATAGTGCAGTCAGCAGGAGCAGGGGGGGTGATGGGTCCTCTGTACTGGGCTCTGGCGGGGCTGCACCTTGAGTACTGCATTCAGTTTTGGGCCCCTCACTACATGAAAGACATTGAGGCCCTGGAGCGTATCCAGAGAAGGGTAACAAAGCTATGAATAGTCTGGAGCACAGGTCTTATGGGGGACTGGCATTGTTCAGTCTCAAGAAGAGGAGCTCAGGGGAGACCTTATTGCTCTCTACAATAACCTGAAAGGAGATTGTGGTGAGGTACGGGTCAGCCTCTTCTGCCAGGTAACAGCAATAGAACAAGAAGGAATGGCTTTGTGTTATGTTGTGGTTGGATATTAGTGACAATTTCTTCTGAGAAGGAGTGGCGATGCATTGAAACAGGTTGCCCAGGGAGGTGGTGGAGTCACTATCCCTGGAGGTGTCCAAGAAAAACATGAGGATGTGGCACCGAGGGACATAGTTTATTGGGCAATATAGGTGGTAGTGGATGGTTGGACTACATAATCTTAAAGGTCTTTCTAATAATTTAGATATGGGATGAAATTTAGCTACCAAGAAAGCAAAAAAATTCCCTATTATGATTTGTATCAGTATCTTTCTGGACTTGAAGCCTGTACCTGAAATGTATCAGGGAACAGAGAGAAACCCTAAGCCTGTTCTGCAAACTGGGATGAGTCCTAGCTTGCAACCGAGCTCTGCCCGACACTTGCAGGATCAGGAGCTGCAAAGTACCTGGACTTTCCTCACAGCAGAGGGCACCATTGAACGCAGGAATCGCTTCTTTGCTCTCTACAGCTGAGGAAAGTGAAGGGATGGGTTTATTTAAGGTAAAGAGAAAAATAATTCTTTCTCTTTCTTCCAGAAGCTGCAGCTCGAGCATTTATTTATGCCTGTGTGAGATTCAAAGGTCTTATCAATAATTTAGCATTATTACTGTAGGTAGGCTAATGGGATCCAAGTTTAATTAAGGACTGAATTTAATTTGGTTTGTTTATTATTACTTCAAAAAAACTAACAAAAAACCCTAAACCTGCCATCCATCAAACATGCTCCTATTAGAAGTGGCATTTGCCGTACTTCTGGAAAAGACCAAGTACTCTGCAATCCAAACTGCACCTTCCTGAGTTGCTGTTGGAAATGATCTTCACAAAGTCCTTTATCTCTCTACTGCATTGCTGAATTTTTCATCCTTTATTACCTCTGAAAGGCTGTTCTACCTCAGGTATATATCTCTGCTACAGTCATAAACCTGTGGGTCTATTTCATAGTTCCCTTTCTGACCTTTTCCTGTAAGGTTTCTCTGTGTACTGTAGGAAGAGAAGCAGGTGGAAAATAATGTTTAGACAGAGATAGCCAGGGCACAGTGGCATGGGCAGAGCAGATGAGGCTTCATCTTTGGTGAAGCACCTTGGCAGACGTTGGGATGCAGCTGGACATGCTGTAACCACAGCCCAAACACACACTTGGGGACCTCCAGCAATGACCACCCATCAGGGCTCTGCCGGCAAAGCATTATTGCCACTTGTCCAGATGCTGCCAATTTGTTAACTGGGAATCTGCTCTTTGTCATGGCTCTGAATCAAGATGTAAGATGATACTGTCACTATAACTTTTTCTGGTGACTGCCCCATGCAGGTTGTTGGAGGACAGAAAGGGGCTCACTGCACTGTCACCATGGCGGTCAAGGCACATGGTGCACTGTGAGCATCCTGCTTTGAGGATACCAGTTGCTCAGCAGTCCTGGTGTTTGGTTGATGGCTCCTGATGGGTAGGACGCCATGCTGAGGACCTTCCTACTTGGGGAGGTCCTTTGGTTGCAGAGGATACTCAGGCAACTTCTTGCTTATCATCATATGCATAGGTCAGTCCAAAAGTAATGCTTCCTGTTAGTTTTCATAGAAACTACAATAGACACAAAGAACACAATAATATTATTTGATATAGGTAGTTGCTGGCAGCTTTACAAGAACCCAGAATGCTAGCATTGTAGAATGAATCATAGAATGGCCTGGATTGAAAAGGATCTCAAAGATCATCTAGTTTCAACCCCTGTGCCGTGGACAGGGTCGCCAACTAGACCAGGCTGCCCAGAGCCACATCCAGCCTTGCCCTGAATGCCTCCAGGGACGGGGCATCTACAGCCTCTCTGGGCAACCTGTTCCAGTGTGTCACCACGCTCTGAGTGAGCAACTTCCTCCCAATATCCCACCCAAATCTCCCCTTCTTAGTTTAAAACCATTGCCCTTGTCCCATCACTATCAACCCATGCAAACAGTTGTTCCCACTCCTGTTTATATGCTCCCTTCAAGTACTCGAAGACTGGATGCACTCAGCTGACAAGTTACCAAAGGGGCTTACCATATACAGCACTGCAAGAAGGTGATATAAGGGGCTGAGGTGCACCTACCATGATACTGTCTCACAGAGCGTGTCTGGTGGAGCTGGGTCATTGGTGCTCACCCCAAGGAGGACTTAGTCTCCTTTGGACCCATTTGGGCCATACTGGACAAGCACAGTAATGGTTCCAGGGGAACTCCTCTGGTGGTGGTGCAGTAGCAGAATGCTCTACACGAAGCTGGTAGTATTAGCTAACTTTCATCTGTTTTAGGAAAATATTATGAATACATATAATCTCTCTTGGCAGAAGGGTGTATATGTCTAGGAAAGGCAGGAGTACAGAATTAAACTGCTATCTCCATACAAAATCAACAAATGATTTCTGTAGAGGAATCTCAGTTACAGTATTCTGAAGTTCATGGGCATTCTGTGTGGCTTAGTAATTTCCTGAACCTGTTTTCCAAGAGAAAGTCACTTCAGGTTGGAACTGATGTCACTGTTGTTTGCTGGTGCAAAGAGGGACCAGTAGCACCACTGAGGTTAATTAGGTACTCATGCACTGTGATCTCAGCTTATACATCTTGTGATAGAAAGATTAAAAAGAAACTGAGGCAGGGTCCTGAGAGCACAGCGGGAACAACTTCGCTTTCGAGGTGAAGTAAAAATCTCCAGAAATGTGACAAACAAACTACAGGCTTTAGGTACCAGAAAGAAATTTTATTTCTGATAACACGTTAGTGAATGACTTTCAGTAAACTTGAGTCAGTAAATAGTTTTTAATACAAGTATTCAAGGAATTGTGGACTGTATACTATAAAGTAATGTACAGAGAGTAAAGAAAAGAAAGTGGAGTCAAAAAAGAATTTCTGATTGATCTGAGGCAGAAAATATTTGAATGAGCTGACTGAACTGACAGTGAACCCAAAGCCACTTAGGCTATAAGAAAGCCCTATATTAATTCCCAACAAAGGCAAACCAGAGTCCTGCAAAAACAGTATGTAGAACAACAGGATTCTCTGTTGTTTGCAATGATATAGACAAAGACGAGATGAAAATCCAAAAAAACATCGGTATGTGGAAAAGAAGCAAAAATTACACCACTTCTCAAGAGTATACAAATGTCAGTGGTTGGTGTTAGGGTGTTCTTTTCATAGAAGAAGTAACAAAATAAATAAATAAATAAATAAATAAATAAATAAATAAATAAATAAATAGATAGATTTTTCAGGGAATGTTATGTCCTTTAATGCTTCATATATTTTAATCTTCAATACATATTGTTCCTATCCCACAGTTCAATTACAAAGAACCCGTTTACTTCCGTATGTATTTCTTTTAAAAATGCTGTTGAAAAAAAATCCCTGAAGTGTGCAATTGAAGTAAATTTTATTTTTAAGTCTTTGTAATTAGAATCAATATTTACCAAGTTTCTGCAGCTCACCCAAATCTATCACGTTGCAATATTCTTCCAGCTACTTTTGTTGGGATGGAACATAACAAATATCATGATTCTGCAACATTGAATGAATCAGGATTTTAAATTAGCATGACACTGCTTCCTAACATAGGGTCCATATGACACATTTTATGTTACCTCTCATTCAAACACTCCACACCCACTTTTTAATCAAATTCCAAACATTGATCAATGCTCGCATTCCTGAATAATCAGCACATCTTTTGAGACACTAGAATTTCGGTGGCATTTCAAGTTAAAGGGGTTTCATACATTAAAATCAAAGTTTTAGGGAATTTCAGGCATTTAGGAGGCAAAGTATACTAGATAATTAAGGTGTTTTTTCCCCCTTTTTTCTTTGTTTTAAGTGGCTGTATGTTTTCTGTAAAAATCAGATTTGCAGTCAGACACCAGCACTACAGTGAATGCGCTGTTATGAGTTTGAGGACACATCGATTTTTTAAAATGTATTAAGTTTTCTAGTTTCTTAAATACATCCTTGTAGAATCAGACATCATTCTGTTACTGAAATAGTCTTTTTTTTCTTCTTCATAACCATCTTTTAAAGAATCTAAAAATTGCAGTTAGGCATTCCTCATCCTAAGTCTAGAAGTAACTGCTAGCAACTAGACCACTTTAAAATATTTACAGTTTCAGAGAGGAGAGAGAAGGAGGCACTCTGGTCAGGATGTGCCTCCGTATGACAGGAAACAATAGTTCTGCTCTTTCTGAACTTCTAATGTCAAATGATGAAAAATGATTGCAAACTTTTAAACACAGGCTTCAAGAGAGAGTGTAAATTCAGCTCAGTTCGCTTTGCCTTATGTGGCATATCAGATTGGCAACGGGAAGAAAATACTAATTTTCCTTTTGCTTTAAATCAAATGGGTGCTTTTAAAAGTTAGCAGTTACCTTATGAACTGCAAATGATGCCAGCTTGTTGGTTTTACAACCGTCTGTACTTCTTTCATTTTCAAATAGTCTTAATGCAGATTAACTTCCATGTTACAAGTAATCAAGCAGAAAATGGATTTTTTACTTTTAACTGTATAGTTAAAAAAAAACTTATCTTGAACATTTTGAATAACGTTTGGAAATTTTCATGCTTTGAAGCATCAAAAGACACAAGAAAGGCTTTTTTTATGCAAGATTTTTTATTATTGTTTTTTATTGTAACAGATGCTAGTGCATTATCAGAAAAGCACAAAGGCTTTGTCTTACTGAAATGTATCATCTCAGCTGAAGGTGAATTTCAGAAAATAGAACTATTTAATTCACTGTCAAAGTGTCCTATACGAAGGATAATATACTATTTTTACTTCTGCAGAGCTGATGTATTCTTCTTGTTTTGACAATTGCTAGCAAATAGAAGTCTTAAAGTTTACTTTTTTTCCTAGCAGAAATTTTAAGAATTTTATGAGATGCTCCATTTGTGATCTAATGTTTGAAAATTCACAAGAGCTAAAAACATTTTTCTGTATACAGTGTTGTCTTAATGCTAGCATTTGTGCTCTGGACAAAATCACTTATCCTCTTGCTCCAGAAGGTACTGATGCT
The DNA here is from genome assembly GCA_028571105.1 of Tragopan temminckii. Lineage (NCBI taxonomy): Eukaryota > Metazoa > Chordata > Aves > Galliformes > Phasianidae > Tragopan > Tragopan temminckii. Next base: position 9,301 of record JAOWBP010073917.1, read on the forward strand.
TTCTTTTTTTTATGAAAACTATCTTGACTTGGCTGAATATTTTATTGTTGCTGTTACTTAATCATAGAATCAATCACCGAACCATAGAATCATAGAATCTTGGGTTGAAAGTGACCTTAAAGCCATTCCAGCCCCAACTCCCTGCCATGGGCAGGACTGCCGTCCTCCAGCTCAGGCTGCCCGGGTTCCATTCAACCTGGCCTTGAATGCATCCAGAGATGAGGCATCCACAGCTCCTCTGAACAACACGAGTAAAGAACTTCTTCCTAATATCTAATGTGAATCTCCCTTCTTTTAGTTTAAAGTAATTCTCCCTTGCTCTATCACAATTGTACTGCATAAAAGTCAATCTCCACCTTGTTTGTAAGCTCCCTCTCAGTTTCATTATTTGTGGAAGTGTAACTTTGAACTTGTGCAGCAGGACCTGCCTGGAGGAATAACTGGAACTGCCAGAAATTCCACCCAGAGGGCTCTAGCAAGAAGCACACCAACCAAATAACCTAACAAATACTTAATAATGAAAGTGGTTAGGTGTTCAGTCAGTCATTTACATTTAAGGTAGTCCATTGCCTCAAACCAATCAGGCATCCTGTATAGGTGTTCTACTATGTGAGATTTCCTAGACAACTGGGGGAACTAAGTGACCTAGACATGCACAGCTACACCTCAATTACAACTACAACAAGGCAGGCTGGAGTGCCATAACTGTACCTCAATTATATGTTATTTCCTTCAGCTCTTGCCACAAAATCACTGATGGATTCCTAGTGGCCTGTTGTTTTCCCAAAGTGTGTAGTAATTCTTGTTGGCATTAATGGGTGGCAGATATCTTTACTTGAGTCACAGCTGTAACTCATGCTGTCAAGAAAGGACTGCACCTTGCCTGAGGTCAGGTTGGCTGGGGAGGAGAAAATCTCTAGCGGGTTATTTTCTCTTGGAGTCAAATACTGCCCACTTGCTTAAAGTCAGCATTTCAAGAAAGTTACAGGCAAGTGTAAATGACCAAGGTAAATTTCTGCGTGTGGAGATTTATTTGAACTTTCATCTCTAAATTGATCTACCATGCTTTAAATCTCATTGCAGGCTGTAAGAAGACATGGGGATATAATTTAAAATAGTATAAAATAAAATTGATCTTTTTTCTTTGTACAGAAGGCAGGGACAGGTAGGCTTTTGAATCTGATCACCTTCCTTATAGTTAAAAATAATGCTTAAAAGAAAGGACTGAGGCATATAGCTTTGGAAAATTTAGGAGACTATATTGGTTTTGTCACAACTGTGTCTAGGAAAAGGATGTGGAAAATCATTGACCAGAAATCCCAACTTTCACTTTGTGTTGGAGAAGTAAAAATGAGAAGGGACTTCACTGTTTCTCCAGTAGTAGTAGAATATTCATACTCACTGGTGACGGGTGACAGGACGAGGGGAAATGGCCTTAAATTGCACCAGGGGAGGTTTAGGTTGGATATCAGGAAAAACTTCTTTACAGAAAGGGTTGTTAAGCTCTGGAACAGGCTCCCCAGGGGGGTGGTTGAGTCACCATCACTGAATGTTTAAAAACCATTTGGATGTGGTGGTCAGGGACACAATTTAGAGGAGGGTTGTTAGAGGTAGGGTAGTTTGGTTAGTCTGTGGTTGGACTTGATGATCTTTAAGGTCTTTTCCAACCTGAGCAATTCTATGATTCTATGATTCTATGATTCTATGATTCCATGAACAAAATAAGAATGGACGAGAAACCTTCACAGTGGTTTGAACTGATCACTGTTAATTTTGTGCTTCCTTAGCAGTTTGCTGTCCCTTTTTCTCCAGCTCTTCTTCTTAGACTTTGGGCTTTAAAGGACAAGAATCAGCTTTGACGTATTACGTTAATAGCTTTAGGAGGCCTAAAAAGGGCTGTAGGCACTTACCATAAACACAGACAATAAAAACAACATTCCATTAATTTCTTTGAAAGTATAATGAAAAGTGCCGTATTTCTGAACTGTCATAGTAGTGCAGCAGTTCTCCAGTTGAATACAAAGCAAACACGAAGAGAATTCTTTCAGAATGTGATTCAGCAACTCCCTTGTATCTATGAGTTATTACAACACAGAACCAGCTTTTATAGCAGGGCACGGTGGGAAAATAAAGACGAGAGTCCTAAAACAAAGCAAAGGACATTCCATCTAGATGTAAGATACTTTTTTTTTTTTCACTGTGAGGGTAGTTAGCCACAGGAAAATGTTGCTGAAAGAGTGTGCGATCTCTGTCCTTGGAGTTCTTCAGGACACCATGGCACAAACATCCGAGCAAACTAACCTCTGATTAGATTTCAGTGTTGGCCGTGTTCTGATCAGTAGTCTGGGCTGAAGACCACCTGAGATGTTTTCCAAATGGAATGACTCTATCATTTTACATGTTGTAACTACGAGGGCTGTTCTGAATGTAATGTCTCCTATTTCATTTTGTCGACCCATGATGTCAGAGGTGAATGTTAGTGATGTGGCAGAAGCGGTTGAACCTTCCCAACAGTATTTCATGTATTTTGTTGCCCTGTGGCAGGTTGTAGCAGAGGGGCCATCTGACAAATAGACGTCTAACATGGAAGAGTGTACGAAGCACAGTGAATTCTTCTGTGGGGAAAAAAAAGCACTCATTGGCATTCATCGATGCTTGCTGAACAATTATGGAGATCAAACTGTGGATGTTGGCACACTGAGGTATTGGATGATATATTTCAGCAATGGCGACAGTGAAAGACAAGCCTTCTTCCAGATGGCCATGCACAGCTATCACACCACAAAATGAAGTGTCTCAATCACCTCATCTGTAATTACACACTGCAACCAGGGAACCGTGTGTGGAGCTGAATGCTTTGTGTATTTAGTGTCTTTGCAAAAGTTGTCAGTGAAAATGCTAAAAGACCTGTAATTTTCAGAGGTGTAATGTTGAAGCTACTCAGAACTTTCACACTTGATAATGCTCTACTTTACACACTTGATAAAGTTGCTCTACTTTACCTCAGAAAAAATAACAACAACAACAACAAAGCACTCTGTACCTGGTACCTGGAATAAGATTGGGCATCAGATTGGCCATTTGACTTTGCCTGAATATGAAGGCTATCTATCTTAAACTTGCTTTTCCTAGCTCAGAAATACACTTCTAAATTGCTCATATTAAGCACTGCTACTTTCCAGTTGATCCCTTGGCTTTTATTATCTGTTATTCCAGTCCTAATAGCTCTTGCCTTCCTTTTATTTTTGAGAGACTGCATTGCTTAGATACTAATACTGTATTTCTTTGGAATTTAATCTGCCAAAATGGAACAAAGTTGGTTTCTTGAGTTCAGTTTCTTTCTCAGGCCAAGGACATTAAGCATTTACAACAAACTCTATAGGTTACAAACATTTTAGAGATTGTAACTTTGTTATGGGAAAGAGACATAAAACAGTCAGGTTTGAAATATTTACAGCTGAAGGGAGTGCAGAATGGGTAATCAGCTTTCTGCCAGCACTGGGTATAAGATCAAATTACCAAGATGTTAATGGGACCCTTTATGGTGCTAGAAAAATTTCTGCCACTTTTTGAAGCAAGACTTTGCCTTCTCTCATGGCAGACTTCTTCCATCTTTGTGTTCTTTCGCATTTCCAAAGTGTAAATGACTTATGGAAGGCCAAATAAATTCTGAGTTAAATTACATCCAGTGCTACACTGAGGCATACTACCCAATGCTTTCTGTCACCTTTGAATTTATAGCAGTTTTTTTTCTAACCATTTGGGGTTGAAACATTCTGTTCTTGGCATGTTTCTTCGAGATTTTCTGGAGAGTTCGATCAAAAAATACTTGTTTGCTTTTAAGAATGAGTAGAAGAAAATAGGTTGCTTTTCCCCAATTATTTTGAACAGCAGTGGTGCTACAAGTATTAAGGTCAGAAATGTAAAATTTAGCAGGGTCATGCTAAGCAGCATCTTTCATTCTCACTAAGCAGATCCACCCAAAGTTGTTGATAATAACAATTTGCAGAGATATAACAGCAGAGATATAACATTGCCGCATTGTATGTATTGCGTGACCTTGCTTAGCCTTTTGGATAATCTTTTAATTTTTTCATCTGAACACTGACAAAATGGATTTTCCTTTTACGGTGCCTGTTATTCCTTATGAGAATAATTTTTACCCTTAAGAAAGAGGATTGCATGAAAGACACAGAAAAGAAGTATTATTCTCACATCCCAAATATAACATTTGAATCTGTGACATTTAAATTAAGTAAGAATTTTGCAGAATATGTGTACCTATTCTTACATTTGGGTTCATGTTGAAATGTTATTTGCTCAAATACTTCCAGATACGAAGAATACAAATGAATTAGACAGGGAAGTATTAGTTTCTGAAAATAATGTAGACATCAATTCTTATGATAAATATTATCTGTTACTGCAATTATCTATCCCTATTATTGTTGTTAATGAAACACTCAGATCTCACCAAGTCTTCAAAATAGACATCTAATATTTTATTGTATAGCATTTTATTATTACTAAAGTGTTCATAACTTCTGAGATTACTGGTAGAGAACCAGTAAGTATTAGAGAAAAAGGAGGATGGGGAACGTTTTGTTTTGTTTTTCTGAATTAATTAACAAATCAAGTTGGATTTTGCATGGACAAAAATTGGACTTGACCAATAAAACTTATTTAATATCTATGTGCTCCATCTATCTGGCACTGATTTATAAGTGGAGCTTGCAGAGAGCTGTTGCTAGGGGATAGAGCTTTTGTAGGTCCCCATTAAAGCAATACTCCTGAAGAAGAAAAGCAATTTACATATTTCAAGTGCTGCCTGGAAAAAAAGTATTTAATCAATCCCCCATAAGTTATAAAAGGGAATAAATATAATCATGTATAAAAGTGAGAGCTCTTAATGTCAAAAATGATAAAAGGAAGAAAAGGAGCACAGGCCAAACTCATTGGACTAGGTGCCCTTTTACCCTAGCAGAGAACATGAATGATTTATATCATTAAGTTTCTCCCAGTTTATACCCCATAAATGAGATCAGAATACTTGGAATGAGTTTGAACAAAGATACAAATTCATCCACTTTCATTTAACAGAATAACTTTGATGTTAATTAGTCTGCCTAATCTCCAAGGTAAAAGCCACAAGAAGGAAGAAAACTACCAGGACCACTCCTCTTAGTTCCCTCAGTAGACAAATGCTTTCTGAATAGTTGTCTGAGAGAGGAGCCTGAACTACTAGGAAGAACCCATGAGATAGGACTGTGCTTTTATAGTGCCTTAGGCTCTCTAACTCTTCATTTTCCCTGCTTTCCTTCTCTCTCTCTCTCTTTTTAAAGACTATTGCATGTATATATGTGCATCTGAAACCTTTCCTTTGAATGTATTTCTCTTATATTAATAAAAAAATAAAAAGTAATATGCAACCATGATAACTATGAAAACAAATATTTCCCCTTTCTTAGCTTTTAAAACTTATTTTTGCAGGACTTAAGGGTTTGTTTCTTTCTTTCTTAGAACATACATTTTATTGATGAGACTGTTTTTCCACAAATGCTGCTTAAAATTTATTGCTTTTGCCAGAATTAGCACTGCATTGAGAACAACCTGTTCTCCTTGGCTAGATGGCCATCAAATTGATGTGAAAATGCTCCTCCTTGATGGGATGAATGTATATGACCATATAAATCATCCTCTGTTTTCTTAAGTGGTTTGAATGAGTATGTGACCACCATTTGTTATGATTTTCCCTCTCTTGTTTTGGAACATAATCAAGGCAGATTAGATTAAGCCAGCTCCAGGAAACTGTATTTTCAGCTAACAGCTGTACAAAGCAATGCTAGCGAAACTAGGCAGCTCAATATAACATTCAAAGCCCAGAAGAATAAAAAAAAGACTACTGATAGAGGCAGTGATGAAGTCTGCAATGCATTTATAATACATAACAAAATCTGTCTCAGCAAAGGTTTTGGAGAGGGCAAGTTAAATTTATCATGGATTATTTCTTGTGTGATACTGCAGAAATGCATGCAGGCTCCAGGTGGTTTCATGATCCTATTATCATAGATGGTCTTGCTATGCATGTTCACAGATAGCATCCTCCCCACACACACTCCTTTAACTATAAGGAAAAACCATAAGTTAAAATGGGAAAGTGATTTCTAATAAACCTTGTAAAGCAGACCTTTAGCAGAGATAAAAGTTGGACCTCAACTTCCTTCATCATAGTGCAGTACTTTAACTATAATCTCCATAAGACTGATTGTGCATAGGTAATTACTGCTAATTTACTTTTGATGTGTTGTCAGTAGGAATCTACCCCGAAGAAAAGGGCAAATACAATGTAATACTGAAAAGAAAACTGATTCTTGATTTTACCTTTACCACCTGAGGAGCATTTTTGAGAAAGAGAAATTTTATTTTTTCCCAACTCTAAAAGTTAAAATACATTTTTTAAAAATATCCATCTTTACAGCTGCTTTGTGAGTTAGAGTAAATTCGAGAAGTTGAAGGAAAAGTAAAAAACAAGATATGTCTTTAGCAAAAGGTTATACAAACATCAGTTAAAGAGCCAATATTACTTTTAAAAAATGCAGAGTATAATGGTAAATTTCTCTTCTCTGTTAAGACAGAGTGTACATGATACATTCTGAATGATTGCTGCCATCTTCCATCAGAAACTTCAAGTGTCTGAAGTGAATCTTTTCATAACTTTTAGAAGTGGTTTGGAGGAAAAGTGTTCCAGTATAAATCTATTCTGTGTATTTATATCTAAGTGAATTTAGATAGCTACAGCTATAGTAAATGGAGAAAGCAGGCTCATTTTAAGAATTATACTCTGGAAAAGAAGAGGAGAGTGAATTTCTCCCACCAAAAAGCAAACCTTAAGCTACTTATCTGAATTAACCTCAGCATTTCTACATTTTATAGATCCTGCTATTGCTATTCTGGAATAAAACTAGATGGCAAGAATAATAGTGTCTGACGTGTGCGGTACATGCCTTCCTTTCCCTACTGTCCCAAGGACCTTTGCCCTTTTCAATAAAGGAATAAGGCAGTGCTCATGAGGTCACCAAGAACATGCTCACATTGATTTTTGTGTTCACTGAACTAGATCATTCCAGCTATAGCCAAAATGCCACTGCCATGGTAAAACCTTTGTGGAGACCAAGTAAAAAGCTTAAAATGTGAAAACAAATAAAACCTATGCACTGAGACCTCAGTTTCCACTTCCATCATACTGTCAGCATTACCTGCATCTTGCCCTGCTCCATGAGGCACTCTGGACATGAACAAGCACGGATTTCTGCAAATAGCTGCTTAAGGTAAGAGGTTACACACTGACTTTTTACCAGCTGCTTTCTGCTGCCTCTTCATCAGAAGTCACAGCCCTGTCTAGGGAGCCATTCAAATAAGCATTATGAGCTTGCTTCTCTGTAAATAGGCTGGGCAACGAAATGTCTGCTAGTTAAACTGATAAAACCAGTCTGATACATAAATAAGGGCAAATACAAAGAAATTACACAAGCGTATCAGGATAAAATAAGAAAAACAGTAAATGAGTTGCAAGTAGCAACGGACATGAAAAACCACAAAACTTCCAGTGAATACATTAGAAGCAAGAGGGAAAATGAGAAAAAAGGCTGAATGAGAGGTTCTATAGAGAAAGTGGAGTTGTTAGCTTTCATTTTCATGGAAAAGGTAAATTGTGTTAGATACTTTAAAAAACAAATTTTAACAAGGTGTTTGGTATGCAGACTGGATTGGAGAGGAGAAGAGATCAGTTCAGGGAATATTTATGTAAAATCGGTACATTCAAGTTCTCATAGTCTGATTAAATTCACCCTAAGAAATGAAGCAAAGTAATCTCTGAATAAGTAGCATCTTTGGGATGTTGCAACAGGAGAAATCCTAGAAGACTAGGGAGAGAGAAGCATTTTATTTTATTTTATTTTATTTATTTTTTAAGAGGAACAGAGGAGTTATCTATCAAACAATCTTGTTCCAGTTCCTGGAAACAAATCAGAACAGATTATTGAAGTGATTGGATGTACCTACGAAAAGGTTGTAAAAACAGGACATAAGCAATTGTCAAGAACAGATTGAACAAAACTTATTTGATTATCTTCTTTGAGAAGGGTGGAAGTCTAGTTTAGAAAGGAAAATCAGTAGATTTGGAAGTACAGTGACTTTCATAAGTTGTAGATATTTTTCCAAGATCACAATCTCATAAGTCGAAGAAACATAGCATGCATATAATTGAAAATAACTGATAGTTAACCATGAAGAATAAAGTAAAACAGACAAAACCCCATATGATCTACCAAAATCAAGCCAATGAACAAATCATTCTTGTTTTGGATTCATCAAACAGAACATTTTACATGAAAAAGTGTAGTTACATTCCTCACTTAATTCCAGAAGTCCATTCCTTCCTTGGAAGGAGTCAAATGAGGCATTTTTGGATACTGTATTTTCAGATGAATTCGAAGGAGAGAGAATCTAGCAGTATAAATGATGAAGAACTTGGAAAGCATAACCTTTGAGGGAACTGGGCTTACTGAGGGCTGGCTGAGGTTGACATGATTATAGGTAGTTAGAATATTGCTGACTGTCTGATGTTTTCCAAGGAGAGAATAAATAAATCTGTTTTTTCGCATAGAAAATTTTGGATGAAAAATCTTGAAGGTAATATGGGTAGAATATCAGAGTAGAAGATTGGATAACCTGGAGAGACTGAGAAATCACTTGCACCAGAAATTTTTTAGAGAAGGCTATAGTCAGATCTATCAGGGATGGCCAAGGTCTGCATGATCTTATTTTAGTAGGGGAAGTTAGATAAGATGATTTCTGGAGGAGTCTTTGAGTATACCTATTTCCAACAACATAACAATGTCAGAAATAAAGAAGTCAGTAAGGATTCATTGTTATTCATTTGATGGAATTGATGGTAGAGGAGAGGCAAAAAAATTCACTCTGGGGATAAAGTTATAAGATTTGGAAGTATGGACTAGCATCATTTTTTGTAGGAGAGCGATGTTTTTAATATGAACATGGCAGTATTCATAAATTCTCATTGGTTCTTGCCACTTCCTGTCACCTAAATCTTGTAATCTGGAAAAACTATTACACAACTGTTCTTTTTTAGGCAAGAATATTTGAAATACTCCATCAACAAGCTCATATGTCCTTCCATTTTAGCCTCTTATAACTGTATCAAACTCTAGATTCTGATGTCTGAATTTTCTGGAAGTTGGAAGAACATGCATGAATAAAGGTGAGGGGCTGATATGCTGGAAAGGAGCTCTGCAGAGAAGGACCTGGGTGTTCTGGTGGACAACAGATTTGCCATGAGCCAGCAGAGTGCCTTTGTGTCCCAAGAAGGACAATGGTATCCTGGGGTTCTTTGAAAAAAGCATTGTCAGCATGTTGAGGGAGGTTATCCTCCATCTCCACTCTGCCCTGCTGAGGCCTCATTTGGACTACTGTGCCCAGTTCTGGGCTCCTCAGTTCAAGAAGGAAAAGGATCACAATGAGGAAAACAGAATGGAATCAGTGAATCGTTGTGGTTGGAAAAGTCCTCTATGATCATCTAGTCCCATCATCAACTACTGTGCCTACTAAGTCATGTCTCCCAGTGCCACATCTACACTTTTGTTGAAGAACTCTAGGGATGCTGATTCCATCACTTCCCTGGGCAGCTTCACTAGTTTTTCTGAGAACAATTTTTCCTAATATCCAACCTGATTAGGGGCTTAGAGCATGTCCCTTATCAGGAAAGTCTGAGACATCTGGAACTGAGACTGCACAAGAAAGAAGAAGAATGAGAGGGGGATCTAATCAATGCTTATAAATATCAAAGGACTGGGAATCAGTTAGACAGGGACAGGCTTTTTTCCAGTGTCCCATGATAGAGCGAGGGGCAATGGGAACAAACTGGAACAGGCGTTCCATATGAAGATAAGGAAAAATTTCTTTACTTTGAGAGTGACCAAATACTTGAACGAACTGCTGTTTCTTTCTCTGAATGTATTCAAAACCTGCCTGAGCATTTTCCTGTGTAACCTACTCTAACAGGGGTGTTGGACTAGATGATCTCCAGAGTATGATTCTGTGATTCTGTTATTTCTAGCAGTAAGATTTCAGGTTCAGGAGGGCCAGGTGATGGAGAAAAAGGAAGAAGGAAATTTATGCTGTATTAGAACCCTAAAACATCAGCTACCATTTTGTCTAGTCACAAACAAAAGGTAGTAATGAACTTAAAGTAATCCAATTTATGTGATTGAATAATCTTTGGTTGTCAAGTCATATATTTTGCGATAGTCTGAATGTGGACTGTCAGATTGTCTGTCCAGGAAGAAAAGAGCCTTTTACAATGGGCTAATGATCAGTTGGCAATTACACGCTGGGGAAATTCTGGGCAGGAAATAGGGTGCATAAGCAAGTCTGCTTTTCATACTGAAGTTTACAGCCTTGAATTGAATTTGAAGATACAGTATATGCACACAGATTGGGTTGCTCAATCCACATGCTCTAAATAGCTTGCCGTGTGATTGAAGATTTATCATTTTACTATATAAATATTTGGACCTATGTTATCCATTTTAATTCTTTAAAAATATACCAACAACACATTGTTTGATTTTATCTTCTTTTTTCTTCTGCTTTGACTATGTTAAAAAAACAAATCTTCATCTGTACAGCATCCCACTTTTAAACTAGGGTCCTGGAACAGATTTTCAGTGTTCATAAGCATAGCATGTTTCTCTAAAAAATATCTATAGAGACTCAGAGGTATCTTCCAATGATCCTCAGCACAGCTCACAAAATGAGAACACAAGTGTTAAAGAATGGTGATGATCAGCATTGGCTCGGAGAGATTGGCCTTAAAAACTAGGGTAGAGGAAAGACAACCCATCTGCTGGGAGTCTGAAGAGATCATGGAACAGTGACAATATGGCTTGGGATAAAGCAGCAAATCACTTTAAATAGGCCATTTAAAACTGTTATCAACTTTTATCTCAGTAAATGGAAATAAATCACCTGTTCTGTCCTAATATGATTATGAATCACAAATTGAATAAATGCTGGCTAAAATATGCGGAGTTTTCTTTCTGAATATGAAGGCATCTGAAGAAAGGAAAAAGGAGTTTGAGGCAAATTCATTTTACTTCTCATTAAAGCCACTTGTGTTTGCCAGTCTCAGAGAAAATATTTGTTCATAGATCTTTCCCCAGATTTCTCACTTCCAGGACCGTATTTCTCATTTCCAAATCACTCAGATATTTCCTCAAACAGGAAATAATGCAAACAATAATGCACTTAAAACATATTCAGCATGTAAAGAAATTCTGATTGAGTTACCGAGTAATTGTTTTGTGAAATGCATTCCAAAATTCAAACATGAGTTGCAACTTGGATGTGACCAACACATTGTATTAAAGTTCTCCATGCACATGCAGTTCAGCTTGTGCTTATTCCCTAAAATACCTCAGTATGCCAGCAGCCCTCTCCCTAGAGCTCATGGCTGTGCC